>JAWRVZ010000040.1:2542500-2810000 GCA_037043235.1 Rhodeus uyekii | reverse complement strand
TGTGAGGTGGGGTTGCTTACTATGACCTTTTCTATTTGTAGTCTCACTTTACTGTAATCCGGCCCGGGCCTGGCCATGTACATTATAGCGAGTTTAAATCCCAGGATCAAATGAAGCACTTCATACACGCCATTAAACACAGCAGACCATTTCTGCTTTTATTAGTATTTTAATAACTACAACACTGCTTCATTTAAAAGATAAAAATAAATATGAAATCATAATGTACTTTTTAATGCATATATTTGTTAGTGCATGTAAAAAATAAAAAATCTATTTATTTTTAATGAAAATGTATTAACTGAAACGGCTGTTCTTTTCAGTCGACATCACAAATCCCTCTTACTTTTACAAGAACTATAATCCAAACATCCAACCACAATTCTGGTATGTAACAAGCAATGGAGAGAAGTGCCACCGTACTTTCAATATCCTTTCAATTGGAAGTGAGATTACAGAAGTAAAAACATATGTACATACTGTAATCATTTAAGAAGTAAACATTTTTGTACATGCAAATCAATTCAAGATGCATTGTACTTATGTATTCCTCAAATTTACTTTATACTAACCAAAATACATGTACAAAATACACTTAACATGGATTGCTTAAAAAACAGTATTTGAATGGCAACTGTAGCTCAAACAGTAGACCATGGTGCTTGCAACCCAAAGGTCATGGGTTCAATTCCACGGGAAAGCAAGAACTGATTAGAATGTTAATGTGTATCTTGATGTCTTAATGTGTATCTTAATGTGTAAGTCGCTGTGGATAAAAGCGTCTACCAAAGGCATAAATGTAAAATGAATGAAAACTATGTAACCAAGTTTTAAAATAAGGCATCAGCGGTGGAATATTTTTTATATAGTCAATGCTGAAGGGGTTGCAGTTACTCTAATCATAAGTGCACTTAAATCAGATCCCAAAAATTATGTTTTTGGGTAAACTTTTGCAGTTAGACCGTATGTGACTGTTTAACCTAAAAATATGCATTTGAATAAAAAGATCTAGAAAATAAGGTGAAAATTACAATATTTATTTAGCACTTAAATGTTATTCTTTAAAATAATTTTAATTAATAATTATGTCCAAAATGATGATCTTATTTCATTTTAAATGTTATTCTATAATTAATTCTTTTAAACGTATCAGCTATTTGCATTGTGTGGATATAATCATGAATTCAGTATTCATTCATTTTACCATGGTGATTAAGTGAGGGAAAAGTTGTCACTGTACAACTGTCACTAGGGGCCAAAATGCAACAACTGTATGTAACTTAACAATACAGCTGTGTAACTTAACCTTCAGCTGTGACTGAATATAGTCATGCCCTTTCATTGTGTGTGAGTCTGTTTAGATAAAGATACTGTCTCGGTATCCATATGATATTTTGTTAATAAGAATGCATAGAAAAAGAAGAAATCATAATCGAGTGTGGTTTGTCGAGGTCAGTTGCCTGATGTAGTGCGACTGACTGCAAACTTAAAATCTGATGGAGAAATAATTTATTGGAGAAGTATTTTATCGCTTATTATAGTTAATAAAAACGTTTTACTATTAAAATATTATAAATCACACAAAATGAATGTGTTAAACTGTCCTAAAACGTCATTGCTCCGACTGATTAAAAGCCTCTGTTAAGATCAGTTTAAATAAATTATTCATTTACTAAATGAGCTGTAATGAAATGCTGGCTTTTACTGTCCTGCTTTGTTTACCTCCACTTCCTCCTGATTGGCTTGGTCTTCTGTGATAATGTCTACCTCACTCGGGTCACCACTCAGCCGATTCACAGCAGTAAAGAGGTCACAGCAGTTCTCCACAGTAACACCTTCCCGCACAGCTATGCACACCTTCCTCAGCAGAGTGGGGTCACGTGTAAACTCCTCTCTCTGAAACGGTATACGTCTGACAGTCACAGCTGACAAAACATCTCATATCTTATGTCTAAACATCATTGATTGGTCGTACCCTTCGGAGATCATGGAAGGCGGTGGTGTGTGTGACCTGAGGCAGGTGTGTGACAATCATCTGCAGACACTCCTCTTGGAGTTCGTTGGCCAGACTCAGCACCTGCTTGGCCCATTTCACTTCCGGAAGGCTGCCGATCAGCTGCTCGCTGCTACACAGCACAGATACTACACTCTGCACCGACTGAAAAATCATAAAGACTCGGTCTCATTCATAGATCCATCTTCACTTCTTCCTCTGACACACAGTGACCGCACTGTTAATCCAATCCAGAGTGTAATCCAATATGCTTCAGCAGCGGTTTACATCAAGACTGGAAGTCAGGAGGGGGGGAAACCCCAAGGTTATACAACTACACTTGGCTGAGTGCAGCTGCTGAAGGTCTTGGTCTGTGTGTGTGTGTGTGTGCACGCAAGAGAAATGTAGGGGACTGCCAGACTATGGATGAATTTAATGAGCTGGCTGTGACACACACACACACACACACACACACACACACACACACACATACACACAATCAAGACCTCTTTAGTCAATGGCCATCCTCAAAACAGAGGCCACAGCTCATTTCATCAGTGTCTTATTGAAGTATTATTTGCAGACAGAAGCAGAAAGACAGTGAGGCAAGAAGCAAAAACTTGTGTTGTTGTCTATGTTGTTTCCCATGAGGAAAACAGCATACAGAATAAACATACTTAAGTAATTTAGGAGATTTAAACTATTATTAGATCAATATACAAACAAAGTCAAAGGGAAAACATTTAAAAATAGAAATTATATTTAAAAATAAAAATAGAAAACATTTTTAAAACAATTTTAAACATTTTACACACCATGTTTTTGGTGACAGTATTAAGGCAATCTCTTTGCAATTCTGGAGGGAGGAGGGCAAAATTCCTTTCTGACCAGCACTTCACGAAATTCTCAGCTACCCATCTGTGGATTGAAACACACATTCATGAGCAATTTTGTGTCATTTCAAAACTTTTTAGCTTCTTTTCTTTTGTGGAACAATGTTCAGCCTGCTCCTTTCAAAAAAGACCAAACAAGGGGTAGTTTTTTCCTGGAAAAAAAGAAGCTATTGTACAGCTTTAGAAGACTTGGAATATAGTGCACAAGTCATTTGTACTATTTTCATTTTTTTCTCCTTTTTGGAGTTTATCAGTATCATTTTGTGTCAGTATAGAAAAAAGCAGCCTGTATATTCTGATAAATATTCATGCCAAACATAAGTATTAAACAAAATAATTTGAATATCTCAATGGTCCAGTGTTAGTAACACTAGGACAGAAGATTCAGCTGATGCTGGACTGGCTCTGAACTGAAAGCAGCAGTGTTGCACTGGTCTTATACCATCAGATCATTGATGCTGTACTGAGAGCCTCGCATCCTCCTACCCAAAGCCGAGGCAGCAGCAAAACATCAGAGAAACAACACACACGCACACAGGCTCTCTCTTTCTATCTCTGAGGCACTGGAAAAATCCCGACCTACATTTACACGCCTCTCTGAGCTGGTTTACCGCAGTGCACTGAGTTTAGAGCAGAGAGAATTGAGTTGAGCAATTAAGTAATGGTGATGGTATAAAATGATTAAATAAAAATATTTCATTTTTCTGCTTTTCATGTTGTCAATCAAAGAATCATTGGGCATATAGTTACAAATGTTTCCATCTATATGCATGCCCAGTACAAAATTACAGTAAAATCAAAAGAAAAACAATCAATATACAAACAATCTTATATACAAAGATTTGAAAGTTTCTGTCATGCATTCCTACTGTAACATTTTCGCACCAAAAATGGTTTGATTAAAATCATGTTAATGAATTAATTAATTAATTACTTTATTACATCATTTATTGCCTGAACTTTATGCTAAGCACTTGTTGTGACTAAAGCCTCATAAATCGAATGGATCCTCAAACTGTCGGCAAAACCTCATACAGTAGCTCCATCTGCCTCAATCTTGAATGAAGCCCTGCATGCATTTTAGAGACTGTCTCCGCTTGTGTGCTGCACAAGGGTAAAAAGTGCTGGTTCTTTGAATAAGTACAGCGTTTTCTTTATTCAAAACATTGATGTGTCTAAAGGCTAACGTTTTATGTATTTGAAAAACGGAGAAGGGAGTCTCATTGCCAAGACAAAAAAATATATACAATATATATTACAATAACCTGCAATTTTTGCTGCTTTCAAAACACACCACGCTGGAGATTACCTGCAATGGTATCATAGCCTGCTATCCAACAGCTAGTGCCAGCACATTTCACTCACGTCAGTTGCGTCAACGTCTCATTTACGTATTGGCACTATTCAAATATTCAAAATTTATAAATTTGAATTTATAATTGGTTGACTGCCAAACTAAAGTATTATGTAACCAGAACGTTAATAATAATAATAATGCATTGCTGTACAGAATGTTTATAGTCATCAGGAAAATCAAGATTGACCCTATTTACTCTGTTGGTACACTAATCTGAAAACTGAAATAAAATCGGTTGCAACTTTCGGATTCACAGGGACTTAATAGGTTTTTGTTTTCATTCCTTGAACCGGTTCAGGGCCTTGGCTATATAAGTCACAGCAATAATGTTTACTTCCTTTTGTGAAGAACCAAAGACCACAAAAAAGTTCAAACTGTACTGCTTGAAAGAGATCAAATTAGTCCACACTTTGTAAATATGTGCTGGGGAAAGTTTTGCTAAATTAAATTTTTGTTGGTTTGTAACTTTTCCCCCCCATATTCTGTATGCTTTAAGGTATTAAAAAAACATAAATTATCTGCTTTTGTCAGGTGCCAAGCACTTTTACTACAAGTCAAAAACATTACTTGACCAATTTTCTGTTTTGTTTTCCTTTTCTTTATAAGATAACTGTATGTGCTAGCAAAAAAAAAAAAAAAAAATCCATAAATTATGATTTATTATTCATTGTTTAATTATTAACCATTAAAGATATTTGATGCAAAGACAAATGTGTAAATGTTAAAGATGTAGTGAACATTTGTTGATAAAGCAATTTTTTGTTCTGTGGAAGCCCAGGTTTAAGAATAGAGAAAAAATATTGATTTGAATAAACAACATGTCTTAGAAGAAAATCCACCCACTCACCAAAGATAAATCTTTGCTCTTTTGATGCAAACGCTCATCTATTCCGGCCAATTTGTTACTTTATTTTTTGCTGAACAATTGTGCCAAATATGAACATCTGACGTGAAAAGACCTCAAAACTTGGTTTTGTTTTAAATGTTCTGTAATTATCTGCAAAACTGATTGCATCCACATTTGGACAGAAGCATAACCCCAGAAATAGAAAGGATCTTGGAACATGTATTAGTTATTGATTTATTTAGTCATTTATTATTTAGTGAATCATTTGCACTCTACAGTATACGTACAGGGCAGTAGATGGAGGAAAGTAATCTAATGCGGCAGTAACCAGAAAAGTCATTTTAAAAACCAACATTAAAAGCAGTAGCTTCCACAGAAGTGCAGAAAATGCCTCACCTTACACAGGAGCAATAGAGATCGTGCAGACCTATAGAGTGGGTAATGGCGAGGCACTCCAGTATGGATCTCTGAACTCCATCAACAGGCTGCAGAAAGTGAAAAGAAAGACTGACTCTTGATATTTACACCTCATCTCACACACTTAAATCAATAGTCTGGAACTTTAGAATTCAGCTGCCTGAACCATTTTATAACTGAAATCATTCTTAATCTGAACTTTTTCTTGAAAGTCACAATTTGCAAACTTTGGCAAACTCAGATTATCTTTATTCAAATTCAAAGGTTACAGACCTAACAAGATATATATTTAAAAGAACATTTCCATAAAGTTTGAGCAATGTTATTTTGTTATTGAATCATTCTGTTTTTCATTTATACTTTATACACTACATATCGCATTTGCATGCATTTTGAGATGACAAAAGGACTACATATGTGTGGCAAACAGTGTGGGGTCGAGGGACGTGAGAGTGTCACGAGAGCCAGTGGTGTGATTGAGAATGAGCGTCACCTGTGAGCCACTGGTCTCGTATCCTACGGAAGAGCGGAGGCATAAAAGTAGGAGCGACGACAGTGAAAGACAATTGAAGACCAGGGGCATATTCTTCGTACGTCGTTTACTACATCCAAGATCAGATGACACATCCGGGATGAGATAATCGCGCTTACTATGATCTGGATTATTCGGTTCTTCGAACGCACCTGTTCTTAACGATTAGTATAGCTGGATTGAGTTATCTGAGATCATTGCGCGTTCATGTGCTGGTTTAAAGGGGATATGTATCGATAGTAGAAACACTGATCAGAAACATTTTGATTGGTCAGCGAGCATGCAGAAAGAGTAATTATATTAATTAATATGTATTATATTGTCATAATAATTATAATAATTATTATATTGTCTTATATTAATTGTGTTTCATAATCATCTTTTATATTAGAGCCACCACAGGACCCACTAGAACATGGGAACAAGTAAAAGTAAAATAGAAAAACATTCTACAAAATAGTATCTTTACTACTTGCGCTGTTCTGCAAAAAAAAGTTAATTAATGAAATAAAATTGCAAAAAACTAAAAGCAAAAAGTCCGACTTGAGATTAAATTGCTTCAAAAGGAACTTCAAAGTTATTAAAAATACACTAATAAACACACTGTACGATTGATGACCTTGCATGATTTATTTATTTCATTCCACAGGCAAGAGATGATCAGCTGGATTTTTAAAAATTAAACTGTAAACTAAACTGTGTGCAAAGTTGCCTCTTTTCAAAAATGATGCTGGACAATTCTGTCCCGTGCAGCTCCAACACTAGACTCGTGAAGTGCACTGGCATCATCAACTGTATTTCCGCCACAGGGTCCTCTGCTCTCTGATGGTGGCAATGTGTGAGCAGTCTATGGCACCACTTACATTAGGGTGATGTTTACTGGCATGGTCATGATTTCATAATCTCTATGATCAATTGTAATGTACCTGTAATAGCGAAAAAGCTCTCTTCAACAACTTGCGGTCTTAAGTGGTTTGTAAAAACCACAAAAAACCTGTAAAGATTGCTTGAGTGCCAGGTAAACTTTGCGAATGGCAAAGAAATTTATTTTTAATTATTATTATTAAAATATTATAATTCTATTAAATATATTATATTGAACCTTCAGCAACAGTTTGCTCTCGTAAGAACGGACAGAACATGCCGCGACAAACTTCCAACATCACTTCCGCTTATAAAGCCGTGATCTAATCCTGCAATCACAAAGTAAGCCTGCTCCCGAGCAGGTTCAATTCAATGGACCTGTTACTATAACAACCAGTCCCGGATGAGCGTCGAAGAACCAAACAATGCAAGATCATGCGAAATCGCCAACAATCTAATTCAAAGTACGAAGAATATGCCCCAGGCCTAGATTTATGTTGTGTTTTATGTTCGTGTGGGCAGCAGTCCTCACTGTGGGGCACTACTTTTATTTTATTCAAAGTTTGTTGATCGTTCACCGGTTCCCGCCTCCTCCTTCAATATTTTAAATGCATGTTAATCAGAAATTGCAAAAATTCTGTTTAAGTTACTTCTAAACTTCTCCTTTCCAGACATCCAACCACCTGCCCTTAAGACCCCATTCCCACACATCTTCTACAAGCCATCTCTCCTCCTCTTTTATCAGCACTCACTCACATCATTACCACATCTCTTCACACGGGAACCTTCCCTACCGCATTCAAGCAGGCTCGGGTAACCCCACTGCTAAAAAAAAAACATTAAACACATCACTTGTTGATAATTACAGATCTGTCTCTCTCCTACCATTCATATTAAAAACTCTTGAATGCGTTATTTTTAACCAGGTATCATCCTTTCTTTCACAGAATAACCAGTTGGACATCAACCAGTCTGGCTTCAACCGAGACTGCATTACTATCAGTCAAAGATCGGCTCCTCAATGATTACCCCAGAAAGGTTTAACTTTGAGGACCAGCTGACTTTCAAAGATCACATCGCAAAGACAGCTTGATTATGCAGGTTTTTGCACTTCACAACATCAGGAGGATCAGGCCGTTCCTAACGGAGCATACAACACAACTTCTGGTACAGGCCATTGTCATTTCCAGGCTTGATTACTGCAACGCTCTTCTGGCTGGACTTCCTTCTAGTGCAATCAAACCCCTGCAAATGATCCAGAACGCCGCAGCTCATCTGGTCTTCAACGAATCCAAAAGGGCCAACGTCACTCCACTCTTCATCTCTCTGCACTGACTCCACTTGCAGCTCGCATCAAATTCAAAGCACTGACACTTGCTTACAGAACTAACACAGGCTCAGAACCCTCATACTTCCAGACGCTCCTTCAAATCTACACACCTACCAAAAGCCTTCGATCGATCAATGAGCGGCGACTTGTGGTACCTTCACAGAGAGGCAAAAAAAATAAAAAAATCACTCTCAAGAACATTTTCGTTCACCATTCCTTGTTGGTGGAACAATCTCCCTGCCCTCATCCGGAATGCAGAATCCTTGGCAATATTCAAAAGACTGCTGAAAACTCATCTTTTCAGTGAGCACCTAACATGACACACATGCACACATCACCTCAACCACATTTATATATATAATATACCTTCCTCTTAATTCCTCATTTCTCCAGGTTGGTACTACTAGTACAGTGGTACCTCGAGATACGAAAGGCCCAACTTACGAAAAAAACAAGTTACGAAAGCAAAGATTAAAAATTTTCCTGCTCTATATACGAAAAGTTTTCAAGATACGAAAGGTTTCTGAAAGTCCGAGATTCGCCCCATAACAATTTTGAAACTCGCACCGCACGCCGTCATCTTAGTTATAGTAGACTTGCTTTAGCTCAGCCACTCTGCATGTGAAACCTGGCTGAGAGGTTAAGGCGACAAACTAGAAATCCTTTGGTTTTTACCCGCGCAGGTTCGAATCCTGCCGAAAACGTTATGCACGTACGTTATTTGCCTTTTGTCCTCCTCCTCCTCTGCCGCCACTTTCGGAGATAGCCTCACTCGAAAGGTAAGCTTCGACATTTTACGTTATTTCATTGTTTATAGGTCAATTTAGCTTTATTATGAAATTTAATGGGGTGTTTTTGGAGGGCTTGGAACGGATTAGCCATTTTACATGTAAAATGTGTTCCAAGATACGAAAAACTCATTATATGAAGGCCGCCTCGGAACGGATTAATTTTGTATCTCGAGGTACCACTGTATCTGTAATATTCTAAACTTTGTATTGTAAGCATTCTTGTGTACTTTTGCATCTTCAGGATGAATCGCTTTCAGTTTTCCTAAAATTATAAGTCGCTTTGGATAAAAGCATCTGCTAAATGAATAAATGTAAACGTTCATTATTATTATATATTTTATTCAGCAAGGGCGAATTAAACTTTAAAAGTGACAGTAAAAAGACTATTAAAAGGACTAAAGACAGTTAAGACAGTAAAGTCAAATAAATACTGCTCTTTTGAAATTTCTATTCATCAAAAAGTTCAGTCAAAATTGTTTCATATTAAGTAGTACTGTTTAAACTGTTTACAACACTGATAACAACAATAACTGTTTCTTGAGCACCAAATAAGCACATTAAAAAATTTGAAAACTGAAACCTGGATTAATGTATGCTTGTAATGCCACGCCAGCAGAGGGAGCCCTCACCCGAGTTCTGACTGGTACCCTCTGCATCTACTTCCTGTCTAGCAACCATATTAAGTTGGGGTGAGCCAAAGGACTTTGCGAAGTATTGCCAGTTACACTGCCTTACCGAGCGTTTACCTCTGATCTTGATTATTGCCTTGCCTTGCCTTTGACCCATTGCCTGATTTACTCGTACCTCTGTTTTCTGGACTATCCCTTGAACCTGTTTGCCTGTTGGATTGATACTGTTTTCGACTTATTGCCTGGCTTCTGTTTCTGATCTGGATTGTCCCAATAAAACTTCTGCACATGGATTCTAGCACGGCTTCAGCCTCGTCCTTACAGAATACTTCGCCACCCATGAATCCAGCAGAAGTTTCCGAGCTTCAAGCAACTTTCACTTACCAAAGTCAAGTGCTTCAAGGATCCATGGAACAGGTCAGCAAGCTTCAAGCGGCCAATGAATATCTGATCCACTATATTCAATCCCTTCCTCCACCCGTGCCACTAACAGTAAGTTTTGCTCTCCCTGATAAGTTTGATGGTTCTGCTGAACAATGTAGAGGGTTTATTCGTCAGGTGGCGATTTATTTTTATAACCAGAAGGACAATTTCAATTCTGATGAGAAAAAGTGTGCCTTCCTGATGACACTCCTCTCAGGTAAAGCGATCGATTGGGCCGCGGCGATTTGGGAAACTGATTTGAAGTTTAGATCTTCATATGATTACTTCATTTATCAGCTACGAGAGGTGTTTGAATATCCTGCGGGGGGCAAAGATATATCAACCCAACTTCTCCAAATGTCTCAGGGCAATCGTTCTGTTGCGGAGTATGCCATTGAGTTCAGAACACTTGCAGCGCAGAGTGGATGGAACGATGTTTCATTGAAGGCTGTCTTTCAACAAAGTCTAAACGCTGACATTCAAACTGAACTGGCCTGCAAAGGTGAGAGCTCTTCCTTCTCTGATTATGTCACGCTTGCCATTAAAATTGACAATTTAATTAAGAATGCACCCAAGAAAGGATTTAACCAATGCTCATGGTCAAGCTTTCCAACCACACATCAGCCATGTCATGTTCCACTGCTTCCCTCAACACTTGAATCATTACCCAGTCAAGAACCTATGCAGAAAGGGTTCTCCAGACTCTCTGAGGAGGAGAGAATTCGTAGGCGGCAATTCAACCTGTGCTTTTACTGTGGTGAGGCAGGCCACGTAAGCATGGGATGCCCTCACAAGACCCGGGTAAATATTGACCAGTTTTCTCTACTCCCTAATAAGTCATTGACCTTCCCTGTCCAGTTAACTACGGAAAATACCTCTGTTGAATTGACAGCGCTGATTGACTCTGGAGCCGCCCTGAATCTTATTCACAAAGACCTCATCACAAAATTCAACATTCCTACTCAATCCTGTAAACCACCTATCAGGATCAATGCGATCAATGACGCACCCATCGGAAATGGTATTACTCAGCAGACCCAACCGCTACAACTTCATGTCGGATTATTCCATCAAGAAATGATTTCTTTCTACATCATTGACTCGCCCCGACATGACATCATCCTTGGCTTTCCCTGGTTATCTGTCCACGACCCTGTTATCTCCTGGCATTACGGTGAGCTGACTCAATGGTCCGAATTCTGTTTTGATCACTGTATGCATTTGAACGTAGTCCAGCCCTGTTTCACTACGAGTGTTGAAAGCCCAGATACTGAACAAACCACAAAAATCCCAGACTGTTATAATGACCTAGCCGAAGTGTTTAGTAAAACCAAGGCCACTCAACTTCCCCCGCATCGACCTTGGGACTGCGCTATTGACCTGTTGTCTGGCACCATGCCTCCCAAGAGTAAAGTGTATTCCCTATCCCGTAACGAAACTCAGGCTATGGAAGAGTACATAGACGAAGCCTTGAACTCTGGGTTTATACGCCCTTCTACTTCACCAGCTGCCGCAGGGTTTTTCTTTGTGGAGAAGAAGGGGGGAGGCTTGCGTCCATGTATAGATTACAGGGGATTAAATAATGTCACTGTTAAGTTCCGTTATCCCCTCCCATTGGTTCCTGCAGCCCTAGAACAGTTACGTGAAGCCACAATCTACACGAAACTTGATCTCAGAAGTGCGTATAACCTGATCCGAATTCGTGAAGGGGATGAATGGAAGACGGCTTTCCTCACCACTAGAGGGCACTATGAGTACCTTGTTGTGACCTATGGCCTTGCTAATGCCCCTGCAGTTTTCCAGTCCTTTATCAATGAGATCTTTCGAGACCTCCTGAACCAGTATGTTGTGGCCTACATCGATGACATTTTAGTATATTCCAAGTCTGAAGCCGAGCACGTTGGTCATGTCAAGACCGTACTCACCCGCCTACTACAGAACCATTTGTATGTTAAGGCTGAAAAGTGTGAATTTCACGTGAAGCACACTACCTTTCTGGGGTACGATATTAGCCCTCAAGGCGTGAAGATGGACGAGTCCAAGGTCCAAGCTGTCACAGAATGGCCCCAACCCACTACTATAAAAGAACTGCAGAGATTCCTAGGTTTCGCAAACTTTTACAGACGCTTCATTAGGAACTACAGTCAGGTTGCGTCCCCTTTGACATCACTCTTAAAAGGCAAACCTGCGAAACTCAAATGGTCTGATGAAGCCAACCAGGCTTTTAAGCAACTCAAGAACAAGTTTACCACTGCTCCCATTCTTAAACATCCTAATCCCAATCTTCCCTTTATAGTGGAGGTTGACGCTTCGGACTGTGGAATAGGAGCTGTTCTCTCTCAACGTCATGGCCAGCCAGGTAAACTCCACCCTTGTGCATTCTTCTCGAGAAAGCTGAATTCTGCTGAACGAAACTATGATGTGGGGAATAAGGAGCTGTTATCGATGAAGGCAGCTATTGAGGAGTGGAGGCATTGGTTAGAGGGGGCCACTCATCCCTTTCAGGTGATCACAGATCACAAAAATCTCGAATACATAAAGAGTGCTAAACGCCTGAATCCCCGCCAAGCTCGCTGGTCTCTATTTTTCACTCTCTTCCAGTTTACAGTCACGTACAGACCAGGCAGTAAGAATAGTAAGGCTGATGCCCTATCCAGGCGCCATGACCCTCCGGTGGAAAATACCTCACCTGAGCCTATCCTTCCTCCAGCAGTCATTATAGCCCCAGTCTCTTGGGACCTCATGGAAGAGATTCAACGAGCTCAGGAACAAGAACCACACCCAGCCAACTGTCCACTAAACAAGCAGTATGTACCACAACCTCTTCGTCATAGAGTCATGCAATGGGTCCACACATCTTTAAGCTCAGGCCACCCTGGAATATCACGTACACTCCATCTCCTAAAAAACTCCTTCTGGTGGCCATCCATGACCAAGGATAATACAACCTATGTTAAGTCATGCCAGGTCTGCGCACAGTCCAAAACCCCGAAGGAGTTACCCTCTGGCCTGCTCCAGCCACTACCCATTCCGCACCGCCCTTGGTCACACTTGTCCATAGATTTTATCACAGATCTGCCTCTCTCAAGTGGTTTCACAACCATCCTAGTAATCATTGACCGCTTCTCGAAATCCTGTCGCCTCGTTCCCTTAAAAGGCCTTCCCACAGCCATGGAGACAGCCCAAGCTCTCTTCCAGCATGTCTTTCGAGTTTACGGGATCCCGGAGGACATTGTCACTGACAGAGGAACCCAGTTCACCTCTCAGGTTTGGAGGGCATTTTGCAGACACCTGGACATCAACCTAAGCCTCACCTCAGGGTATCACCCACAATCAAATGGGCAGGTGGAGCACCTAAATCAAGAAATCGGCAGATACCTGAGGAGTTATTGCAGTCGTGAACAACACCGCTGGGCAGAATTTCTCCCATGGGCTGAATATGCCCAGAATTCTCTTACTCACTCCTCCACTGGCATGACTCCTTTTCAATGTGTCCTGGGATACCAACCTCCTCTGTTCCCGTGGTCAGGTGAACCCTCATCAGTTCCAGCAGTAGACGACTGGATTAAGCGTAGCGAGAGGGTATGGGACAGTGCCCATGTCCGCCTACAGAGAGCCATCAGATCACAAGAATTCCAGGCTAACAGACGTCGTCACCCACATCCCCACTATCAACCCGGACAGCGGGTATGGCTCTCCACGAGAGACCTCAAGTTGCGGCTACCAAGCAGGAAGCTCAGCCCCAGGTATACAGGTCCATTCAAGATTCTAAGACAAATCAATGAAGTCACATACCAGCTTCAGCTTCCTTCTGATTACCGCGTTTCTCCCTCCTTCCATGTCTCGCTCCTCAAACCGGCCCACCCGGGTGCTAATCCTAATGCAGAGACGCAAGAACCACCACCACCGCTGGATGTAGCTGGATCACCAGCGTATAAGGTCAATGAATTGCTGGACTCCAGACGCAGAAGGGGTCAGCTCCAGTATTTGGTGGACTGGGAGGGCTATGGACCTGAGGAAAGATCATGGGTGTCTGCCCACGACATTCTAGATCCGTCTCTCATTGAAGACTTTCATCGGGCCAGACCCGATCGGCCAGCGCCACGACCTCGTGGACGTCCACGTCGAGCGCCAGGAGGCGCTCCTAGAGGGTGGGGTTCTGTAATGCCACGCCAGCAGAGGGAGCCCTCACCCGAGTTCTGACTGGTACCGCTCCCTCTGCATCTACTTCCTGTCTAGCAACCATATTAAGTTGGGGTGAGCCAAAGGACTTTGCGAAGTATTGCCAGTTACACTGCCTTACCGAGCGTTTACCTCTGATCTTGATTATTGCCTTGCCTTGCCTTTGACCCATTGCCTGATTTACTCGTACCTCTGTTTTCTGGACTATCCCTTGAACCTGTTTGCCTGTTGGATTGATACTGTTTTCGACTTATTGCCTGGCTTCTGTTTCTGATCTGGATTGTCCCAATAAAACTTCTGCACATGGATTCTAGCACGGCTTCAGCCTCGTCCTTACAATGCTGAATAAAATACATTTAAAATTTATTTAGAAATATAAATAAGTCATTTTAAATTTTAATTCATATTTAACAATACTGCTGTTTTTACTGTATTTTTGTATAAAATAAAGGCAGGCTTAGTGAAGAAGGAACTTTTGAAAGGTAGTGTATAAATATAACATTGATTGACAGTCTTAGTTTAAATCTGGCAAAAGTACTATTAATTTCTTTATGTGGAAAACTAAATTCTCAGCGGACTTAACAGAAGCTAATTATTATGAAAGAAAGAGGGGGAGTGAATGCATTCCTCTCATCTCTGTGTACAGCAGGATGAAATTACTGCTTGAAAGAACACAAACGGAAATTTTTTGAAAGGTGGGAGTGATGATGAGAGACTCGAAAGACAAACAAAACAGCTCTTCACAAATTGCAAGAGGGCTGTCAAACACAATGCTTTCTGACTTACTCTACCTCCCACTACTGCTTTTGTTTCAGAGAGAACATGTTCACGACAATCTGCACTTGCTGTGTAAACATTAAGGGGTGAGTCTGTTGCAGTACTTCTATTCTAAGAAAAGTAGAAAAATGGCAGGCAAAACTATAGTTGAAAAAGATCTGCATCTGATGAACTTAAATGGGAAGATTCATCC
Source organism: Rhodeus uyekii (assembly GCA_037043235.1). NCBI lineage: Eukaryota > Metazoa > Chordata > Actinopteri > Cypriniformes > Acheilognathidae > Rhodeus > Rhodeus uyekii. The sequence continues at coordinate 2,794,772 of JAWRVZ010000040.1, read as the reverse complement.
TCTGGAACCAGAAGAAGCAGAGGGATAGGGACATGTACTTTTGGCTGACAAATTAAATGCTCTACAAAAGCTGAACCAATGCCCAGACTTTAATCGCTTACAAATACAAATCACATAATGTGTCTCTAAAGGGTAATAAACAGCAAGATGATTGTACTATTGGCACAATCCGACAACAAACTCACTGCTTAACAGGACTATTTACACTCCTCACCTCAAATAGACTGAATGTGTAAGCCGTGACCCCTCCCTCTGGTCTTACCTTGGGAAAAAAGCGGCAGTAGTCCCGAGTGAGGATCATCTCGGCCACATCTTTTAGCCCCTCCAGTCCCAGCATGTCTGCTGCTAACACAACCTGACTAAGATCAGAGACAAACACACACATCTTGACATTTGCCTGAAATCTGACCAAAGCCATTGGGATTTTGTATTCATCACATTGGAAGACATGAAATGTCACTACAAAGTGTGTTTACCTGACATTTGTTCCTGGTGGGAAGTCTAGGATGGCACCGTACATGAAATGAAGCAGAATCTCCATCTCATCTGGACCCAGACTAATTGACACACACACACACACACACACACACACACACACACACACACACACACACACACACACACACACACACACACACACACACACACACACACACACACACACACACACACACACACACACACAGACTATTTTTTATAAAACACTTTAATATTACTTAAAGGTGCAGTAAGCTATTTCTATAAAACGCTGTTCAGATTTAATCAACACCCAAAAAATGTTTTGAATTTAGGCAGGTGTTCTGTGTGTAAAAAAAATAAGTTGTGGGGGAAGGCCTGAAAATGGACACTGAGGTTCCTTTGTTTCTTTATGCTACACTTCATGGATGTTGTTGAATTACAGCTGATTCATCCATACTCTTTTGAGCCGTCTGATGAGCGAGCTATTAGTCGCTACCTGTGTTGCATGAGTGGGGGAGGGGGGCAATGAAGGGAATGGTGTTTTTGTTTGGTTATTAATTTTCAAAATATCAACAGTGTTTTTAAGATCAGGGCTGTGCAGTGCAACATATATGTTACACGTGCTATATAATAAAATAAAGATAATAATAATCATTCAGTCTGTGCGATGAATACATTTACCACAGTAGCTCGCATCCGATTGCTTGTTTGTGAGGTGAGAATTTGTTTTGTTTTTGTGAACTTAATCAAGGGTTGCACGACTGATGCACGAAATTAAATTAAACCAAAATCAAGATTTTGCTTAGTGAGAATGAAATTGCAAAGGCTTCAATTTTTAAAGTATATAAATGTAGATATGCACAGGTGAAGCACAGCACTGTTCAAAGCAGATCAATTGGTTCTCAGTAAATGCTGCTCTATCTACAGGCATTTACAGTATAACATGCATCGATCAAAAAACAAACTTGTAACTTGTTTACAAACCTGTTGTCTAACAAAAGAGAACATTTAGTCGAGTGCTTGAAATTACTTTTGTGATCTTTAGAGCTTGACATTACAGAATGAGGTAGAAATTAAATTATTTTATAATGGTCTGTACAGTGATTAGCATTGTACTGGATGTCAATTAGCATTGCATTATAAATATACTTTCACATTTCATCAGTCAAAATCTTTTATGGCGATAGCTGGATGCCTTTGTTTACATAAGATATTTCATAAGATTTATTACTCCTACGAATTTTCTGAGCAAGGGCGCACATTGGTTACAAGTATGAATGAAACAAATAATTACCGTATTTTTCGCCGCATAAGACGCACTTTTTCTTCCCCAAAACTGGGGGGGGGGAAGTTGGTGCGTCCTATCCGACGAATATAAAGAATCCGCGGAGCGCTGATGACGAGTGGCGGGGCAATGGTGGACTTTACAGTGATGACTGTGGCGAGGGGGGCGTGGTTCAGCGAGGTCTGCAGCGGGAGACTAGCGGTGCATAAGTAGATCAAGTACAAATTTACAAACACCCATGTCTCATTGAGCCGGGAAGTGAGAGATGGGGAGAGAGACCCAGGCGAGACGCGAGTCACCACGGAAGCAGAGGACGCGAGTATGGCGTCAAATCCATGCCTTTAATATAAGTAAATTACATCCGCGAGCGGAAAACAGAGCTACACTCGTAAATACGGGTACCCGCAAGCTCATTTTAAATCACTCGCGCGCGCGTGACATCTAATCTGCGGGCGCCATACGCGAGGGTCGCGAGTGCAACTGAGAGAATTGAAACGAAACCGGGAGAAAGAGGCGAGCGCCGAAGCGCATGTTTTGTTTGTTTTGGTTCAAGTCTTGTTTTGTTTTGAAAGTGATGACAATGACTGCTTGGATCTGTCCTTCCTCATTTCTGATAGCAGCGAAGAAGAGGAATTATTGGGGTTCGAATAAAAACATTACAGCCTTATTTTTTGTTACTTTCACTGTTTACTGACTTTACTGACTGTTAATGAGAGTAAAGATAGTTCTTAATGTTACATGGTTGGCATACAATTGTTCTTAAACTGCTGTTAACTTTATACAGTTGATATATTTTTTACTACAGTATTTGGTTCAGAATCCTTCTTTTCTAGATTTTCCTCCTTTATAATTGGGTGCGTCTTATGTTCCGGAGCGACTTATATGGCGAAAAATACGGTACATTGTGTGTGCACTCAGTAATGCTTATTTTGGGTTAAAAAAAAATTATAGTTTTTTTTTCTCAGTGGAAGCATAAGATTTCCTGACAAAAAAAATTAAGAATTTGTTTAATTTAATATATATATATTTTTTTTTTTTTTTTTTTTTTTTTTATTATACCTTTCTAATGATTTCTGGTTTTCTGTAAAATACTGTATAATTAAGTCACATATTGTGTGGCTTGTGCTACAAAACTTTCAACCTGCAAAAAAGATAACATACAGCCCAGACTAAGATTAATAAATGCTGCAGATGTCAACTAATGTAGTTAATGATATATTTAGACATATTTAGTTTGTCACAGCCTGGCAAAACCAAGGCACTTTAGATTAAATCCAATTTTCACATACACTAGTATAACATTATCAAATCTGATCAAAATATCAGAAAAAGATCCAAGGATCTAGACCTTCTGATGAAGAAAGCTATAGTGAACTATCAAAATTAATAACATAAAAAGGCATTTTCATTTCCATAACTTGTATCACAGAGCTCAGAAAAATCAGCATGTTTAAGTCTTTCTCTATATTGTTTTTGGACCATAAAAAGAAAAATCAACTGGAATCTCACACATGGTCTAAAATCCATAAAAGCCTTTTAAAAGACATCATGGACTAAACCACTTGGCATGAAACACTACACACAGTATCCTGGTTTTCCAAACACAGACTGGGCAATGAATAATTGATCGCTGGCAGGCTGGAATATCCTCCTCAGATAGAAAGTATGACTGAGAACTAACACTAAACTCTGCGACAAGTCATATCATAGAAAGCCTGGATATTTAAAGGACATGGACTGCAAGCACTGGTGTAATACTGGTTCAATCCAAAACATTATCAAAAGAAAAATATAAGAACTATATTCTACTATATTAGTTGCAAAATATGTGCCATTGATAAAACACATCAATGCAACACATCATTGTGCAGTTTCTCTTTTCATACCAACGCAACTTAGAATAATTAACTTGTGAATATAAAATGTTATGAAATACAGCCTCCAATATTAATTTGAACATATGCATATACATCCAATAAGAGGAACCAGTAAAAGAGGAAACATCAAAGGAAACTTGAAGAGTTTTAATATAATGACTAGCTTGCTGTTCATTACATATACTTTACCTTCGAATGACAAAATCTAAATACGAGTGCAGTAATACCTTGAGGTACGAGCGTCACGACATATGAATATTCTGAGATACAAGCAAGCCTTCGAGCTATTTTTTGTTTTGATATAAGAGCAAAGATTTGAGATATGAGCATGTTTAGAGACATGGACTCTAGTTGTTCGAGCACTCGGAGCAGTCCACGCGTCTCACTGGACTTCCATAAGCATCTCCCGCGAGTCTTCCTGTGGTGTATGTTATATACATTTATGGGGTAATTGCATATTGACTCCACTAGAGGGCCACCTTGGTTTTACAGTGGTGGTTACTGGGGGCAACGAGTAATCCACCAGTATTAAGATGGGAGCAGCACCAGTTATGTATGTTCAATAATAATAAATATGAGGTTCAGAGGGATACATTATTGTGAGTGTAGTCTATCCAATACGCTACACGGGAAGAAACACACTTCCATATTGTGTTTGCGTTATTTATGTAATGCTATCTCTCCCTCCTCCTCCACACATGCCACTACTGTATCGTCTGTCTTGAAGTTAACTCATACTTAAAACCACATTTTATTTTATATCACAGGAATCCTTATATAATCCTAATATTAATATAATCCTATTAATAATCCTAAATACAATCCTTATATTTTCTGTGTGTGTGTGTCTCTCTTAGCAATTAAAAACATGTTTTTTTCATTGAAATTAGCACTAATAAGGGAGTCTTTTAGAGGGCCAGAACGGATACATTTTTCTCCTGTTATTTTTTTGGGGAAAAATGATTTGAGATACAGGCAACTCGAGTTACGACCTCAGTTCTGGAATGGATTATGCTCGTATCTCAAGGTATTACTGTATTTGATACTTGTTTTTGTACTATGTATGAAGACCATTGATGAGTTGTAGTGATTTGTCCCATTTTGATGGTTATACTACATAACCTACCCCTGCAGAGTGATACACTGACGCAAACTCTCCATCCAACTGCCACACAACATCGCTCGGAAATACTGTGAGCGTGCACACAGAATGGCCCTGTGGGAAAGGAGAAACACATAGATACAGACAATGTCAGCTTCCCCTATCACTCACACACACTTCACACAACATTAGACAGGATCGATATTTGTAAAGCAGCCCCAGGAAAAATGTGCAAGCTTGTGTGTATTTGTGTTCGTGTTATTCACTGACTGATACGTTTAGGCATGTAGGAGGAAAACATTAGGAATACAAAAAGGACTTCATGAAATGGGGGGAGGGAGATGTAATGGTTTGTTGAAGTAATATTTTTGAAGATGGTGAAGACTGGCTCTTATTTAAAACCTAGTGAGATTATTACTTTCCCAGACACATCTTGATGGCTGTCATGTTCCAAGAAATGTTAAAGCTAAAACTGAATCAAACTGTTTAATTCAAAATGGTGATTAATGGTGATAGCTAACAGATTACATTAAAGAATTATCATACGTTTCCAGATTAAACTTAATATACCTACTATGGTATCAGCATAGTTTTCAAAACAAGAATTTCATTCTATTGATGAAGTTGTTGTTTTTTTCATTATGATATTCGAATAAAACATATACTGTATTTGAGTAAAAATGTTCAGGGTCAACAAAAAAAAATTACATTATTAAATTAATTCATAAATTTAAAAAAAATTGAATGCACTTCTTAAAAGTCATCTTAATTATAAAATTAATTTATATACTTTTTAAAGTCCCCTGTAGTCAATAATCGCATCCCTTAAAATACATATTTGAATGTTTTTTTTCCTATCTTAAAACAGTTTGTATGTAACTCTACACCCTTGCTTCATTTAGTATACACAGGTGTGACAGGTGTGTGCTATCAATCTACATTTACCATTATTAAAAAGAATGATACAATACATAGAATACATAAAACCTTTCCTGAAGGCAGCTTATACACAGCTGGTGACAGTTCATATGAAGTCTAAATCCTGCTCTCTTATGTTCCTCATCTTCTCCCTCCCAATCCTTTATCTCTCTCAACCAACAGCCCCATTATTCTCTATCTGCCATAAACATACGCTATAAATAGATTATTATTTTATAACGTGTCACTTCTGGTCTCTTTTCAGAGCAAACTGCAGCTCAAAGAGTGAGGATTGAGGGAGGCTAAAAATAACGCTTACAGAAAAAAAAAACATTGTCTAAGACATTATGGGTTCTATTTTCTTCAAACAGATTTGCATGCCTCTGCTTACAGTGGTCTTATACAGCAAGGATCTTACTGTCTGTGTTAATTATGTCCTCACTTTCACATAAATTAGCTTGTGGCAGCGATGGATCGATTTCAGAGGAAGCCTCTACATTTGCAAAGTATTTTGTTCATATGTCATACAGTATATTGAAGTTATAAAACAAAATTCTGCTTTTGAAATACAGTACATTCATTCAACTGCTATTTGGGATTTTATTTATTGGTTACATTAAGCCTGATTAGCAGCCTGAATGTCTCACATTAACAGCGGAAATACCCCTCAACCAACGTCGTTTTTAATACTGCATTCAGTTTATGACATACATTTATCGACTGACCTACAAAATTCAAAAACTGTCAGTGGCTATGGATGATGTTGTAAAATAAATATGTCACAATATATCAGTCTTTTAGGATTTATTTTGCACTCTACATTTTTTTTAAAGTTGTTTTATGTTGAAATATAGCAACTCAATTTGCCATAGTTGTTGTTTAAATGCATTTTGACATTTCTAATTTTAATGTTATCATTTTAGTTTCAGATTAGAAAAAATTTAATAGTTTATTACGGTAATATTTAAATCTGGGATTTCAAATTATTTGTACATGGTCTATTCATAAACTACCTATGTGTGAAGTTATAACCATCACGCCAACCCAAAACTGTCCCCACCAATTTTTAAAACAGAAAAATGCTAATGTGACTGCTTTACACTGAATTACAACAGATTATGCGCATTTTTGACCTTTATGTAAAATGCACATATGTGTCTGATGAATGATCATCTTCATCTCCTGGGAGATGTATGGACAGAAGCAGGGATGATGAAAGTGAATGGGAGATGAGACAGGGATTACCCCTGCTGTTGTGGTGCATGTATCCTGCAGTGAGACTGACAGAGCTGCAGCAGTCACTGCAAGTCTGACATACTGATCAGGACTGCAGACGTCTTTCTCCATCCATACAACCTAAACCCGCAGAGATGCTGCTCCTGGCTGCTGATGATGAGGGAGAGCCTGTTGCTATAGTAACAGGTCATGGCAACTGTTCTAACCTCTTGCAGTACCAAACAAAGGTGCTAACAAGATACTGAATGACAGAAAACTACACAAATAGTATAGTGCTGTAATTCATCTTCAGAGCACGATCGTATCCGTGTCGGATCGCATGCTAATATCATCAGCAATCATTATAGATTGGACAGTTGTAAGCAAAATATAAGTTTTGGAATTTTTGGTTTTCATTGGTAGGTTATATTCAGTTAGTTTTTTTCTAATTAGCTTTGACTTTGCAGCATCACGTAGGAGTGAACTGTAATTCTGCCATCTCCTGGGAATTTATGATACAGCAACATTAGCTGGTTCCACACAAAAAATGGTCCTTTTCAGACCACCTAGCACTGAATATCAGAGATGCACAGTACCATATATCGGCTGATAGTGGGCTAATTTGCAGGGGTCCTGGAGGGCCACTGTCCAGCAGAGTTTAGCTTTAAATAATTTAAAACACAAAATAAATACTGTACATACTAATTTTTATTACTAATTTGAGTTTGAGACCACTACTTTAGACCCCAATCCCCTCACATCTTCTACAAGCCATCTCTCCTTTTTTACCAGCACTCACTCACATCATCAACATCTCTTCACATGGGAACCTTCCCTGCCGCATTCAAGCAGGCTCGGGTAACCCCACTGCTAAAAAAAAAAAACATTAAACATCACTTATTGATAACTACAGATCTCTCCCACCATTTATATAAAAAACTCTTGAATGTGTTATTTTTAACCAGGTATCATCTTTTATCTCACAGAATAACCAGTTGGACATCAACCAGTCTGGCTTCAACCGAGACTGCATTACTATCAGTCACTGAAGCTCTAAGTGTCTATCTCACAGATGGTTCCATGGTGCAGGGAGGTCTCCAAAGAATGTCAACTGATCACCGGTGTTCCACAGGACTCAGTTTTTGGACCTCTTCTTTTCACTATGTACACCACATCACTGGATCCTATCATACCGCACACGGATTCTCCTATCACTGCCAATGACACACAGCTTTATCTATCATTCCAACCAGATGATTTCATGGGGGCTGTGAGAATCACAAGCTGCCTAGAGGACTTCTCAACATGAATGAAAGAGGATCATCTGCAGCTCAACTTGGCAAAGACGGAGCTTCTCGTCTTTCCTGCCAATCCGACTCTACAACACGACTTCACCGTCTACATCGGCTCCTCCTCGATCAACCCATCAAGGTCTGCCAGAAATTTTGGAGTGATCTTTGAGGAACAGCTGACCTTCAAAGATCACATCGCAAAGACAGCTAGATCATGCATGTTTGCACTTCACAACATCAGGAGGATCAGGCCATTCCTAACGGAGCAAGCAACAAAACTTCTGGTACAGGCCATTGTCATTTCCAGACTGGATTATTGCAACGCCCTTCTGGCCAGACTTCCTTCTAGTGCAATCAAACACCGCAGCTCATCTGGTCTTCAACGAACCCAAAAGGGCCCACGTCACTCCACTCTTCATCTCTCTGCACTGGCTGCCACTTGCAGCTCGCATCAAATTCAAAGCACTGATACTTGCTTACAGAACTAACACAGGCTCAGAACCCTTATACTTCCAGATGCTACTAAAAATCTACACACCTACCAGAAACCTTTGATCGATCAACGAGCGACAACCTGTGGTACCTTCAAAGAGCCTGTGGTACCGTCATGGGGTCTTGCCTGGGAGCCCAATCACCTCAAAGTTTTATAAAAAGCGCCAATGAACATTGGCTAGTGAGATTTGCATGCTGAGTCACGCCCACAAGGCATACGGGTACAAATAACACCGGTATTACTCACTTCATTCATATTTTGCTGAGGAGCCGAAAGAGTATCCCGGCCATTCAGCGGTGGTTCAGGACTGTGGCAGGGGGACGTAACGTCTCTCCTTCAGGGAACGGGGGTTACATTAGTAACCTAGACGTTCCCTATCAGTCAGTCACGTTCGACAATACATCGGACTGACGTCATGGGGTCCCTATGGAAAGCGCCACAGGCAATGAACTGTGTTACGAGTACTGGAGATGCAGATGTTGGCAAGCTATGGCATGCCCTTAGGCAACTGCTCTCACGTAGTCGTAACCTACCCAGCGCCCCAAGTAAGCCCGAGCTTAGACCTCCAGGCCAGCCGGGATGGAAGAGACAAGGACATACTGCGAGGATGGTCAAGCTGCTGTTCCTTAACGTAACATTTCACTGGGGAAGAGTGCTTCAGATCTCAATTACCATTATTCAGCTTGATCAGTGTTGTTAACGCTGGGAAAGCGTCCAATGGGGGACGCTACGGAGACCGCACCCTGCCCAGGGGGAAGGTAATGTGCGGTAATACACAGTACGACATATGGAAAGGCTCTATGGTAGGTCCTACTCCCAGGGAGGAACACGTACCAAAGAGACCAGCAGAGCAGAACTGCAAAGGGAAAGACATGGGTTTACCAAGAGGGAAACCATATCATGAAGCGTACACATATGGGATTAGCAAGAGGGAATCTCGCTAATATGGGTATCTAGTCCAGTACAAGGGCTGACCACCGGGGCATGCACACGAGCACTGGGCCTGGCGTCAGATGCCTCTGTGCGAGAAGGCTCACTGGGGGAACGCATACTTGTGTAAGCCCCGGGGCCAGCTGTGTGCCAGTGCCTCCATGCCGAGGGTCCCGTTGGTCAAGGAAAAGAGCAACTGGCAGTGGGAGGATTCCCGGGAAGCAACAGGTCTACCTGTGCCTCCCCGAATCAACTCTAGACCAGCTGAACCACCTGGGGGTGGAGTCTCCATTGTCCCGGGAATGTGAGCTGCCGTGAGAGCACGTCGGCTGCACGATTGAGCTCGCCCGGAATGAAAGCAACCTGAGTGTTGAAGCCAATGTTGAAGTGGTCTCATATGCATCAACCCAAGCGGTGTTACAGCGGCTTTGAATGACATATGCCCCAGGAGCCTCTGAAATGGTGGGACCACAGTTTTCCACCTGGCTATTTTCAGGCAGTTCAACACTGACTATGTACGTTCGTCTTTTTTGGTGAGACGTGCTGACATGGAGAGTCCAACTCAGAATCAGAATCAAAAAGAGCTTTATTACCAAGTGTGCTTGCACACACAAGGAATTTGTCTTGGTACTTAAGCTTCCAGTGCACATATACAACACAACATGAGTTTAGCAAGCATTGCATAGCAAACACATAACATACACAGTACACGTGGTCACATGATGGGATTTTTTGTATGGAGTGGGAGAGGCGATAGATAAGGACAGAATGTCAGCCATAACATCCGTCTGCATTGTTTTTCTTTCCCTGCGCTCTGCCCAGCATTTTATCTCTGGTCCATAACTTCAGATGTTTTAGAGTTCAGTTCTATGATTTGTCCTTGATTGGAGATAAGGCAGTACAGGGTAAGATAGCAGACCGAGCTGTCAGGCTGACCTCCCAACCGAGAGATAGGGACAAGCGAGTTAATTTTGGTTAATTTTGGACCGGACTATGGACCGGAGTTCAGAGTATTGCACTTAAAGGCGTCTTGGGGGGGGTTATTCAACTGTTCAAGAGGGAAATGGCCTGTGGAAAGAAACTTTTCCTGTGCCTAGATGTTCTAGTGGCCAGTGATCGTAGTCGCCGTCCTGACGGTAACAGTTCAAACAGGAAGTGTCCAGGGTGAGCGGAGTCTATGATGATTTTACCTGCTCTCTTCTTCACTCTGGAAGAGTACAGGTCCTGGAGGGCTGGCAGGGAAGCACCAATAATCCTCTCTGCAGTCCGGGTTGTGCGATGTAGTCTCCCGATGTCAGATTTGGTAGCTGAACCAAACCAGACAGTGATGGAGGTGCACAAAACAGACTCAATGACAGCCGAGTAGAACTGTATCAGCAGCTCCTGTGGGAGGTTGAGCTTCCTCAGCTGACGAAGGAAGTACAGTCTCTGCTGGGCCTTTTTTACAATGGAGTCAATGTGATTGTCCCACTTCAGGTCCTAAGAGATGGTGGTGCCCAGAAACCTGTATGACTCCACTGCTGCCACTGTGCTGTTCATGATGGTGAGTGGAGGTAGAGCAGGGCTGTTCCTCCTGAAGTCCACTATCATCTCCACCGTTTTGAGCGTGTTGAGCTCAAGGTTGTTATAACTGCACCAGACAGCCAGTTTTTCAACCTCCAGTCTGTAAGCAGACTCGTCACCGTTTCGGATGAGGCCGATGACGGTGGTGTCGTCTGCAAATTTCAGGAGCTTCACAGAAGGGTCTTTAGAAGTGCAGTCATTGGTGTACAGGGAGAAGAGCAGTGGGGAGAGAACACACCCCTGGGGGGCGCCAATGCTGGTAGTGAGAGACCTGGATGTGAGTTTCCCCAGTCTCACTCGCTGCTGCCGGTCTGTCAGGAAGCTGGTGATCCACTGAAAGATTGAGGATGGCAAGGAGAGTTGGGTCAGTTTAGCTGTAAGAAGATCAGGCATGGTGGTGTTGAAGGCCGAACTGAATATCATTGCGCAAGTCCCAGGTCTGTCGAGATGCTGCAGGATATAATGCAGTCCCATGTTGACTGCATCATCCACAGACCTGTTTGCTCTGTAGGCAAATTGAAGAGGATCCAGCATCCTCGTCCACTGTGTGTGTGCGCCTGTCTGTGACAAAAGCTAACTAGCTGGCTTGCTTATCATGTCTCAGTCAAAACTGTACACCCAAAAATACAGGAAGGAGTGGGAATCAAACCCTGAATTCTAAAAGCCGTTTATTGGTGATAATACACGGGCATTCTTGTTGAGAAAGCACACTAGGCATGCAGAACGCAAGAAAGTAAGCAATCTAGTACAGCGTGAAGACGTCACGAATATGCTAATTTACGCATGCCGTCACCTAGCGACATTTAGCAACTTTTTGGCCAGCCTTTAGCGACTTTCCTTTGAAAATAGTTGGCAACACTGGCGATGCGCGATTGTCGACACACGCCTACTCCACTGCCGCTTGCAGCCGCGACAGAATGACATCACTGGGAAATGTAAAATGAAGGAGTTTTAATACAAGTTCGGCGAGTTATTATTAGACTATCATTTCTTACAACTCTCCGCGCCTCCCCTGGCATGCTCTGGCGCCCCCCAGGGGAGGCGCGCCCCACACTTTGAAAACCCCTGCCCAAGAATGATTAAAAGAGAGTCTGGATACTTTTGTTCAGTCTCAGCTATTTGTTCAGCCAGCTGTTGTAATGCCGCGCTGACACACGCGTCTGGAAGAAAGTAAACATTCACGAGAATAAACGAGGAAAACTCACGTGGTGAATAGAAAGGTTTACAGTTTATGAAGTGGGTCTCTAGGTTAGGAGAGCACATCTTCTTCAGCGTTGTTACATCTGAACACCAACTTTCGTTGATGTAGAAACACAAACCTCCACCTCTCGTTTTCCCGGTTAGTTCCGTGATGCGATCTGCTCGGAACAGCTGAAAGCCCGGCAGATATAGTGCATTGTCCGGTGTGGTTTCACTTAGCCAGGTTTCAGTGAAGCACAGTGCAGCAGAGTTTGAAAAATCCTTGTTTATCCGGGTGAGGAGAAGCAGTTCATCCGTTTTATTAGGAAGAGAGCGGAGATTAGCAAGATATAGGAAGATACTGGGAAGAGGAGTGCGGAAGCCGCTCGAGCGGAGTTTAACCAGTGCCCCAGCTCGCTTCCCCCGCTTGCATCTGGCCGCTCGGTTTAAAGAGACAGTCGCGACTCCAACGAGGATATCGAGTAAAACGTCTGAATAATCAAAAAACGCAGAAATATTGTCTGGTGTGTGTTTCCTAATGTCCATTAGTTCGTTTTTGGTGAAAACGATCGGAAAAGTAGAACAAACAAACAAAAACAAAACAATCACTGAAGAGCTCAAAACCGAGGCAGCCATCCGCGGCGCCATCTTGAGTAGCAACTTCAGACCGAAAAAAGAAATGCTCTCTCCCAGTTGACCCAAAGCCCCAAATGGTTGAAGTCCCAAGTCCCTGTGCTCGCACACCTGATCCCGTGACTGGGCCAAAATGAGCCAGTCGTCGAGATAGTTCAGGACGCAGATGTCCACCTCCCTTAGGGCGGAAGGGCAGCCTCTGCAACTTTGGTGAAGACAGGGAGACAGGGCAACTTTGGGAGACAGGAACAAACCAAAGGGGAGGATTTCGTACTGGTATGCCCGACCTCTTGAACACAGAGCGGAGGAACGGTCTGGACGAGGGAGTACGGAAACATGAAATTACGCATCCTTCAGGTCGATTGCTGCAAACCAGTCCTGGGAGCGGACACATTTGAGGATGAGTCTCTGCGTCAGCATTTTGAATGGGAGCCTGTGCAGGGTCCAATTCAAGACACGCCGATCCAAGATTGGTTGTAACCCACCACCTTTCTTGGGAACAATGAAGTAGGGGCTCTGCGAAGCCCTGACTCCATCTCGGCCCGGAGGGACAGGCTCGATTGCACCCTTCACCAAGAGGACAGCAATCTCCGCCCGCAGTACAGGGGCGTCCTCTCCTGCCACCGAGGTAGACAGAACGCCGCTGAATCTGGGGGGCCGCCTAGGGGCCGCCTGGCGAGCTGAATCGCATAGCCGAGTCTGATCGTCCGAATAAGCCAACGAGACGGAGTGGGAAGCACTAGCCAGGCTCCCAAGCTCCGAATGAGTGGCACCAATGGGACGACAGATGTACTCACAGGGGGGTGCTGCAGGGGGGTGCTGCTCTTTGAGCTTTGCCAAATGTGCTTGCAGAATGGCCATGGCATGCAGGGGAGAGGTGGCCTGTCCTGGCCAGGGCTGCCATTGTCTTACTTGCCTTGGACGGGAGATGCCAACAAATCCGCCAGGTGGTATATATATATATATATATATATATATACACACACACATACACTTTTTTTATTTTATTTACCTGTTTAGTAAACTCATTGTCACGGGTAACACCATGGAAATCGACACATACACCTCACTGCATAAAGCAGTACTTTGTGAGACTCCCAAAGGAAAGCGCGCCACGTAATAGTGACCTTATTGACTATCATGGGATTTGAACTTGATTCATAGATTTACTATTTTAAATGTATCATTAACGTATTTAAATGTATTTTTGACTGTCTTCTGAGGTTTTCTTACTTTTAGAATAGTCGGTTACAAAACTTCCATTTAAACGACTAACAAATTAGCACAGACCAGACTTTATTCGCCCCAATGGAAATAATATTTACACTGTCATTCCCTATACCCTACATAGTGCACTATGTGCCATTGACCATGTAGAAAATAGAAAATGTGTGAACAAGCGGCTAATTTTAGCCACAGTTTCAGCATCTATTTATAATGTGGGCGGGTACTTCAGATTCTAGAGAGCACTTGATTGGACAGAAAATCTGAAGAGCAGATTTTGGTTAGAAATCTGCAGAACGATGTCATCAAAATCCATATTGGCAAATTGAGAGACTATGCATTTTGAATGCTTATACCTCCTAAATGCATTTTAGGGTAAATCAAGATAATCATGATATTCAATATAATTTGAGATTGTTTCAAGAAGCCCCTTGTGCTTCAATGGTAAACATGGAAATATGACGTTTTGTGGGCAATAACACAAATTTGCTTATTTGATTCCTATCCAAGCATTTTACAATTCTTAAAAATTGCTTCATGATTTAACATAAGTTGTATTTTTTCTAAAATCCTAGAACTATACATTTTCTTGTTTGAATGAAAAACAATACCCTATTTTCAAAATGGTCTGTAACTTCTAAATCCTGCTACAAAACAACTTAAGAAGAGCGAGATACAAGCAGAGTGGTAAATTTATGCAAACGCTGCATATGATAATTTTACCTGTGTGCAGAAAAGACTCTATCTGCAACCTGAATGCTGATGTCAGACCCATCAGCCCTCTGATACAGAGCCAAAAGATCTGTCCCAAGTCCTGATGCTGACTCTAAATTGTCTGAACCTGACAAAGAGAAAATAAGCAGAATGAGTAACAAGACTGCAATGTATAATGACGGCTATTACTATTCATAAACAGACATCAGCACTAATGCAGCTCCAGTTAACAAAAATAATCAGTATATAAAAATCTGAGCTCTGCATAGAAAAAAATCAGTAAATTGTAACTAGAAATGTTGTCTTTACCTGGGTGAGAGTCAACAACAGGGCCATCTGCAGCAGTGCCGTTCACTACCAGTGACTGGCCGTTGTGTATATTTAAGGCAGTATTTTCCTTTGCCAGGCACTTATCATCTGTATACACTTTTCTGTTATAGAAAGAGCAACATTTACCATTTTACCAAACACATATAGCTGAACTATTTTACAGTTACATGTACAAAATTGATACATGGCTTTATCAAAACAAAATATTATAAAAACAGCTTTAGTTTTAATATAATAATAGTATTCATACTGATTAAGTTGGCTGTGAAGAGTAATACAGAAAATGTCATTATGTACAGTATGAAGTCCTTGAGGGCTGCAGGTTCAATCCCCTTCAGGTGGATGACAGGTGTAGTTGGTTCTGTGTCCAGCAGGAGGTGAGGAGCTCGGGCCAGCAGCACCGCCCTGTGGGCCTTCAGCCGAACAACAGAACCCACACAAAGAGTGACATCAGTCTCCTGCTCCTCCTGCAGCAGTCTGTTGCAGAAAGAGATCAAAATAACATAAAATTTAATGCAGGAGGTTATTTTTAACATTCTCTCTGTCTGATTTTTCTTTTACCGAAATAGCATTTTGTCTTCAAACAAAAAAATTGCTCAGTGCCTCTTACTATTGCTGCAATATATATATATACACACACACACACATACATAGATATACAGACACACACACACACTTAAATGAGGTAGTGGTAGCGTAGCCTAGCGGTTTATGATCTAAGATAAAAACTAAAAGGATTGAACCCCAGAAATACCAATCCTTCAGCTAACACCAACTAACAATATTTACATAAAATATATACATTGCTATTCTAAGAGTCTGTAGTGTTTTAGAGAAAAATAAAAAGGTAATAAAAAAGGTAATGCTATGATAATGTGTAAAATAAGAAATTAAGTCACACTATGAGATATAAAGTCGCAATCATAAACTAAAGTTTCTCTCAATTACAAGAAATAATAATAAAGACAATTGTGAGACATTAAGCGGCAATTACCTTTGTGTTATTTATTTATTTTTTACAAAGAAACAGGATTCTATAATACTGCAGTATAACAAACACAAGACAAAATAGAGGAAAGGTGTAAAAAGAAAAAGCAAGAAAGAAAAACGGGACAAACAAAACTTGAAAGACTAAGCAATGACAGTAGCAGTATTCTATGGAGCTTGAATAAAAAAGGTAATTGGTGCAATGATTAGATCTTTATAATCAGGACGTGATAAATCTTTAACAGATGAAATATAAAGAGGTTTAAAGAGGTTAATTTAGTAAGATTACACACAATTTAAAGGGAGAGTTACTGATATAATTTACTCTCCCTCAAGTTGTCCTAAACCTGTATGAGTTTCTTTCTTCTGTTAAACACAAGAGATATTTTGTAGGACGTTTACTTCCATAGTATGAGCACGAAGTACTGAACAATGGAAGTCAATGGGGACCAGAAACTTTTTGATTGCTGACGCTCTTTAAAATATCTTCCTTTGTGTTTAACAGAAGAAAGAAACTCATAGAGGTTGAGAACAACTTGAGGGTGAGAAACGAGAACAGAATGTTCAGTTTGGGGTGAACTATCTCTATAATAGAAAATTGGAAGTATACGAAGTACAAAACAGATAAATTTCAATTAAAGTTTATATGAAACATTTAAAATTAATTTTATATTGGCTATTGACAATGATTTTATAACTGACACAGCTCTTGTAATTGTGATATCTGTTTTAAACTTTATATCTCAGTCTGAACTATTACTAAAGTACCACTAAAGCTCTAAATCTAAGAAAATGAGTCTTTACTGATTTGAGGCTCGTCCTCTAACTTCAAATCCACATCAACATCATTGTCAGCATCATTTGACATCTTCTGCTGCAGTGTGGGTGACCCAGAATCCTATGTTGCCCTAGGCCTTTGTTCTGGGCATTGGTGTGACTGCAGTCATCGCTCCTCCAATGTGAGCAGAGAGTGGTGAAGTGGGAGAGAGAAAAGAGAATTGCATTTCCATCCTAACTAAGACTGTGTGGACCATCAGTAATAACTACAGCTCCTGTGATGTTATAAGCTTCAGGTGGAAGAAGTGCACAGCATACAAGAGGTTGGAATAAAAAGGAGGACAGAAATAAATATGTTTGCTTTCTTCTTTCAAGACTAGTAGTACAAAACAACAATAGTAGGGCATTACTGGCATTGCAGTATGATTTAAAATGATTAGTCTGTAATCATTTTTATGTTATGGGCAATGAGTAATAAATGGCCAATATTACTATACAAATCCTGATTTTGTCTAAATAATTTTAAAATAAAACAAAAATCAATGCTAATTGAATTTAGGTATCACAGCATATTGATGTGCAGTATCAAAAAGCAATCATTTTTCAGATTTGCTGAAGATAACAAATTTATTTACATAATTAGTGGTTTTAAACATTCACTTAAATGAGTGCCATATGATGGCAAACGCAGTATAATTACAAATCTGAAAAATGCACAACTAAATCCAATGGGACAGAAACAGATGGGGGAAAACTCAAATATCAGTTGTTTGGTAGCAATATATTGTGCATCCATAAACAAAAGGACTATTTTTCTCTAAAGAAATGTGTTCAGATTTTGACAGCAGTTTTGATCAATACTATGAACAGAATTATCTATTTCTTTCAAAACGACCTTCATAAATATTATTTTAAACAATTTATTTTTGTTTAAACAAAGCAAATGACCAGAGTTTGCATACAGTATGAAAAGGGAGTGCCATGAACTGCACAAACATTAAAGCAGGTCGGCGTGATTTGACTACACTGGTTGCTAGGAGTGCATCCTATGGCAACAGTGATACTCCATGTTATGAGCAATTCAGACAAGTTTTGAAAAAGAACGCCAAAGGCCTTTCATGCTGAAGGTGATAATTACCGGTTCAGGTCTCCTGACAAAGCATTTGCCAGTCGCTTCTTCAGCTGGTTTCTGCATTTGCGCTCTTTAGCTTGGAACTCCCTGACAGCCTCGGTGGATGACATGTTATTGCCAAACAGCTGAGCACAAACGTCAGCACATTTCCGTCATGATGAACATCTGATGAGAGAAAAAGAAACACATTCAGCCTTCTAACCACATCTTTACCATCTTTATTCTACAACAAATAAATTGTGATGATATACCAATTTATTATGTTAATTAGGGACGCCTTTGGCTAAAGTGTCCTTATGGTGTCCACTTATAACAATAACAATCTTAATGGTAAATCAATCCTTTTTCTTCAGTTTCGTTTAAGAATGGTTCATTTAAAAATAAATTCACCCCATATAGGACAAAAATATATATTTTCAATGTCAAATGTACAACAATGGAAAAAATACATGAAATAAAATGAATAAAATAAACAATTACAACAACAAAAATGTAACTGACATTAAACAACGTTTTGCTGCAGTCAACAAATGGGCTTTCTGAAGCTAATGTTTAGAAAGCAGAATGGGGTACACTATAAATAAATATTAATATTTTACTAAGCATGTTTTCCTAAACCCAACCATATTTAATTGTTTACAATATATATTGTGTACAATTAGGCATGCATGTGCAAAATAATTACCATGATCAATTCTGCTGTTATTATATTAAGTCAAGGACTTTTGAAGTGACAAATGGTAATTATGAAAATAAGAAATGACAGGGTTGCACAATACTGTCAGATTTTAATTATCATCATGTACAATAAAAGAAAAGGCTATAATATCACTCTTTCAATAGGACATGTGATAAAATATTGTATAATAAAGTTTGAGGTATTTCTTTCAACACACACACACACACATATATATATATACATATATATACATACATACACACACACACACACATAAGTTAATTATCTATTGACAGGGCTCTTATAACTGACACAGGGGGTTTGAACGCCTACACTTTCAGTTACCCTGTCAGGTCTTCGATCGCTAGACCACCAAGTCAAACATGGGTCAGCATCTGTGAGTATGTACAATTATAATCAAATAAATTATTTATTATTAGGCGTTAGACTCATCTGACGCAAAGTCATGATATATTATAAAGCTTAGTTGGAAAAATCTGATCTGTTAGCATGATTAGCATTCACACCTTTTGAGTAATCATTTCAGAGAACCATCCAAACAACTCCGCTTTAACAAACCAGTCATAAAATCATAATATTTATACAAAATCATTTCATCATTCTATCACATGCTGCGTGCTAAATGTTTAAATAACGGGTGTGAATGTGTATTTAATGGTCCAGACTGCTAGCCATTAGCTTATAAACTGTCGTTAACCACAAAGAGATACACTTCACTATGAATAATATAACTATTATCGGAAAGAAAAATGAATATTCATATCGCCCCGAAGACGATAAAACTAACAGACACTCACTGAGGCACAATGACATTTCAAAAGCATCAGTGAGGCTGTTCTGTTGTCAATGACAACTGGATGAGGACACACTTACCTCTCACTTTATCAAACTGAACAACGCGTCGCCCTCACAGTTAAACATCCGCTCCTGCTCTTAAATGTTCACAAATCATTCTAAATAAGTCCATTTTAACAATCCATGGAAAGCTGACAACTAACACCACCTTCTCAGTTGCCATGAGGCGAGCTGTCTGGGAGTCGCGGGTGTTTCTCACGCGGTTCTGCTGCCCTCACGCGGTGCAGATGTGACGTGTGCGCCAGGCAAACTGGGTGAAGGTTGTGAGGTTATTTAGATGTGAGCCACATGTACGGTAATATAATGAAGCTTGTCAAGAAATAAAGCAAATTCTAAGTTGGGAAATTATTTATAAAAGCATTAGAAAAACAGTTGGCTTTCCTGTAGCTCAAAGAGTAGAGCATGACACTTGCAATGCCAAGGTCGTGGGTTCGATTCCCGTAGGAAAGCAAGAACTGATTACATTTACATTTATGCATTTGGCAGACGCTTTTATCCAAAACGACTTACATTGCATTCAAGGTACACATTCTAATCAATTCTAATCAAAAACCCATGACCTTGGTGTTGTAAGCACCACACTATACATTTTGAGCTGCAGGAAAGAAATGTACCGGTACATTCTTTAACTGAAAATATCTTTACTTGATTAGAATGGCAATGTGTAACTTGAATGCAATGTAAGATGCTTTGGATAAAAGCGTCTGCCAAATGCATACAAATTTAAACTAATTAGACCTAGTCTTAAAGTCATAATTAAAATTGACCATTTCTTTTTATGGACTGCTGGAGTCTTTATAAATGATTTATCTGTGCACATAATTATTATATTTAATGATTAATTAATATGTTCTTTACTCATTTTTAATTTATTAATCTTAATTAATAACTTCCCCTCCCTCTTTCAACAGTATCTATGCTCTGCTTTTCTGTAATGACCAGCACAAAGGCGGTCATTTTTATTATTATTATTATTACTTAAACATAACCATAAACAGACAGAAAAGACAGAATGGACAGAACCTCAGCAGGAATGCAATTGCATCCCATCTTTACACAACAACATGTAAAGTCTCACAAACAAAATAAGCAATTGAAAAAAAGATTACACACACACATACATGGAAAAAATTATGCATCAGCGGCATTACCAAAAACATTATCATAATTTTTTTAAGAATCTGTTACATTTCTTGTTTTTAATCAACCTAACCTTTGTGGAAAAAGTGCACTTTAGTATACTTATTACACAAGTAATATTATTTTAAATAACACACTTAAGTGTGAATTAAATGCTACGTTTTAATTTAAAAGAGGAGCAATTTTTTAACAAAACACTTGTGGAAAATAACACTAAATAAATTAATACATTCAAACGTTTCCTATAGAAGTAGTAATAGAAGGTGTTTGTTGTAATGATGACAGTAGCACACGATACTGAGCAACCGCACAAGCCAAACAAACTTGACTTTGGGTGTAAAACATACTTGTTGGCAGAATAATGACAAATATATGAATGCATAATGAAGTATTAACATGAACTGTACAATGAATACCTATGAAATGTTATATATTAGTACTGCAAAATAGAATTATGCAAAGCTGCTTCGAAACCGAGCCTATTATGTGTACTTGATTTCAACAGATTAAGTTCATATTAAACTTTTTTTAAACCACTTAAGTGTGGACTTGCATCTTTATATGTACTTTCATAAATACTTTTTAAAATATAGTACTGCTCAATGCACTGACAAGAAATTAATATGGACTAAAACACTTTAATGTTAGATAACACTGTCACTGTGTGGCTGTTGGAAGTAAACGCTAGTGATGTGACGTTTGACACCGAGGCTTCGAAGCTTCGAAGCAAAAAACGAAACATCTCACAGTGAAGCACTGTATCGGAGCGTGATTCGTTTTGCAATAACCACGTGATCGGTGACGTCCGAAGCTTCGTTTTCTCCTTCGTAAAGCTTCGTTTTCTGCTTCGTAATCTGGTTCAAATGTAGCGCGAATCTCTTGCGCAGGTTTTGAGTGTCATGCACTTCGGTAAAACGGTAGTGAACTGACACGAAACAGAGGATACGTTCTTTTTGAATTTTGAGCATGGAACCAGCCAAGAAAAGAGGCCGTTCGGAAGTCTGGCAGCATTTTCAGGTTGTAACAAATAAAGTAAACTCGTTGTTGTTGTTATTATTAATATCAATAATTATATTGTAAAATAATAAATAATTATAAGAATTAGGCTAATAGTAATATGAATAAATATTTACAAGAATACTTTTATGTACTTTACTAATAATTTGTCTTTCCACATCTTCATCATCTTGCCCTGGAATTTTTATTCACTCCTGCCTCCTCAGTCCCATGTGAGAGAATATATTCAAAGGCAGGGGAAATAGAGAATAAAAAAAGAAATAGACTTAGCCCCCGCACTGTTGAACAAGTTCTGTTCCTTAATAAAAATCTTTGATTTCTTTAATTTCACACAAAATAAAAACTCCCCAGTTCACAAGCACTTCACCATTCCACAGTTCTTTTCTTTTATTTTGATTGTAGAAGCCTACATGAGCCTTGCCTATGAATTCATAGGTTTAGGACTAAGGCTAAAGTGTATGTAAATAAGGCTGCATGTGTTGATCAAAGCAGATTCATAAAAATAGTTTCTATACACATTAATTTGTCCCATTTATTATTTTGTTTCATAAATTCATTAATAGGCTAATTTGTTCACATGCTGCAAGTAGCCTATCAAATTAACAAATGAAAAAAAAACTTTTTTATTGCTTTTATGGATTTCTCAAAGTGAATGTAACATGATACAGTCCAAAAAAATGAATGGGTACTCTGGCACAAGCTGCTCTTCAAACTTTGACCACAAGATGTCGTTTAGTGTGCGCCGTGTTGAAAAGCTTCGAGTAATGAACCTTTTTACGATACAGTTGAGGGGAAAGCCTCGGTGCTTCACAAAGCTTCATTTCGCCATCACTAGTAAACGCACAATGACAGATTTCAAGGGAAGTGTTTTTAATCATAAATTTGCCAACACAAACAGGAGAAACACAACCACAGTCCATAAACAAACGACAGAGACAAAGGGAGAACTCGGGGTATAAATACATGACCAAACAAAGGAACTAATGAGCTAATTAACAAGGTGATTGACAGGACCCAGGTGATAAGGGTAAACTGAATAAAACACGTGGGAGAAAATGTAATTAAAAAAAGTTTAAAATAAAATAAATTATTTAATATATATATTGCTATTTCATGTGCTTTAGTATATTAGTCAGTACATCAAAATAAGTGTAGTTATGTAAAACACTAAAGTATTTAATTAAAATAATACAAATTTAAAATGTGTTTAAGAAAAACTTTATTAGACATTACTATAAAGTGCAATTTAAAAAGTGGACTTATGTTAAAAATACTATATTATCATTAGTGTACTCTTTAAGCACACTTAAGTGGCCTTTAATTTTAATTACATTATATTATCTGCAAGTGCACTTTAAAAAAAAGTATATTTTTAAGATTTGAAGCACACTTTCAACACAATTAAGCACACTTCTTTTTAACAAGGGAAGAGATTTAAGAAAAGGTTATTGTTTGAGAAGCTTTTTTAGCTGGATTTTTTTACTTTAACTTCTGTTTCATGCCGTATTAATAATAAAAATTGTATGCCATATGATCAACCACATGTTTAGCAGTGCAGGGAAGCACTTCTGGCAGCCGCAGCTTCATGAGTAGTCCAGTATCCTTCAACAAAAGAGGCAGAACGAGAGACGAAAGTAGAGACAGCAGAAGCCTGAAGCTTTTTTCCCATATGGAGCACTCAGTGTCCCTACAGAGAGTGCCCATGCCACACTCGTTCCTTTCCTTTTCCCCCAGGGAGCACCCGTTCCCACCTCCTTTCCACAAGAAACACCTGTGCCCTTGTTTATTTCCACAGGGAGCACCCGTGCCCAGTTGGAAGAGGCTGCGTCAATGAAGCAAAGCAGCTTAGTTAAGTCCCTCCTATTGTTTTTACTTTATCTGCGAACACTTTATTTCAATGGTCCACTTTAAACATTCTACTAACTATAACTTTGCAACTATCTGACAACTAATATCATTAGAGTATTAGTAGACTGTGTGCTTAATATCTGCGAACACTTTATTTTGATGGTCCCCCGACAGACATTTGCAACTTTGCAAATACATGTCAACTTATTCTACTAACACCTTACACTTACCTAATCTTCGATTTCTCTAATGAAAGTTAGCTGACATGCAGTTCTAAAGTTACTTATAGTTTGTAGAACGTCTAAAGTGGAGCGCTGTAAAAAAATAAAGCGTAATTATTTAGTTTATTTCAGAAAATGAAGCACTGCCCTCAACTAAGTTACTACTAGGTCCTCTATTAAAAATCAATTAATTTTTTTTGTAGATTTTTAGATTTTGCCGAAGCACATAACATGATGTCGTTTTCTTTAAACAGGGAAATGTAGGCATGGACCAGCCTCCACCATTTTTTTTTATGCAATTAGTAGAGCATTTATTTAGTAGAGGCTTTGTATTTGATTGAACAGGGAGTGATTGACTGCTAGCCAATTTGTTCTGGCAACATGAGTAGTGTTTATTGCATTACCCAACTAACTTGGACTGAAAACAAGGTTGAGTGTGTTCTATTTGATGGGATTTGTTGGAAGTCAATTACAGAATAAGTATGAAAGTTTTTGTCAAGCATCTTTAAATGTATATGAATTTAATAAATGAAAAAACGTACTGACCAGATTCCAATGCTATAATGCACATTAAATTAATAAAGGAAGGCCTCACCCTTTAAAAATAAGATTTGACTAGTTAAAATACATTTGAAACAAGGATGTCTTTATAGTGACTTAAAATATTCCACATATCTTAAAATATGCAACATCATGTTAAATATGCACATAATATGCATGTGAGATCAAAAGCAGTACCCCATGAAAAAGATCACATCTTTTATTTTTGGTTTAATGCTATCAAAAACTACTGTTGTTTAGCAAAACAATGTTAAATAATAATTTTAAAAAAGTTTTAGAAACTTAAATTATTATAATCATCATTAATACCTTTGAAAGATTACTTAATTGAAAATATTTACTACTATAAGTGTACATTTAAGAACAAAGCCTTTGAAAAAATTATGATTGCTATGTAATTGACCAAGGTCGTACAAAGTATAAAATATTAAAATTAAGATTATTTTGAATGCTTTCTGAATATTTGGTAGTAGTAGTTACAAAATATTCTGGCAAGTCTTTTTGACTTTTTCACAAAAATGTGTAATTGCAACTACCTTTTTTTCTGCAAGAAGACCAAACTTATTACAATTTAGTTATTGAAGACTCTTCTTATCAATAACTAAAGGTAACAAGAGAGTTCAAGTGAGTGAGTTTACACTATTAGGCCTGTTTAACTGCTTATAAAATAAAAATGGGGAAGAGTAGTTCTATTGTCTTAGATGCAGTGTTAAGGAAGAGATGCAAAAAAGTATATAATATTGAAACATCACTTTGTTTTTATCATACAGGAGGATCAAAATAATAAAATTCTCATATGTTTAAGCCAAACATTGTCAAAAATACAAAAAAGAAGAACAATATTTCCGACTAAGACAACACTACCTGATAGAGATGCAGAGGGGGTTAAAACTCCCTTAAGACTGTTACGCGTTAGAGAGTAGCAAAACCGATGATACAAATGGCTGACAACCCCACAGCTCGGTCTCAAAAAGACATGGCACATCTTTTACGCTGCCAAATGGTATGTTGAAAGGCACCACACATTACAATTTACTCACAGATATTTTTCAACACTTTTAAACACTGTCACCAAGAAACCTTAAGGCGAATGTCATGTGCAAACTTGAGAAAAATAGATTAAACATACTACTCTCTAGGTAACCCCATCAATTAAAATGTGCTTTTGTTCTGTTCTGCTTCACTGAAGTTTAATTTGTTTCTATAACTTAAATGTATCAAATTTAAACGATGATTGCATTATTCATTACATTGGTTTGTGTTCACAGGCAATTCCCTGGTCCCCTCTTCAGACAAGCTCAGAGGCCGAAGGATCCCATTATAAGTTCCTGTAGTTTTTCCGGCCTTCTCCCTCCTTAATGAAAGTCCATATGAGTGTATTGACGATGTCAGGCTGGTCTTGTTGCAGCCAGTGACTGGCGCCAGAGATGATGTTGAGTCGGAAATGGTTTCTGATGTACAGACGGCAGGCCTCGGCCATGTCCTGCTCCAGGAAGGCATCTCTCTCTCCCCACAGCAGCAATACTGGAGACTTCACCTCACTCTGACTCAGTGGGAGGACACTGCCGCATACAAATAATACAAAAATTAGGGCTGTCAATTGTTAAAAAAATGTTACATGTCAAATTAATTACACAATATGATGATCCATTAATTGGTAACACTTTACAGTAAGGTCTCGCTAATGTTAGCTAATGCATTCATTAACAATGGACAATATATTTGTTACAGTATTTATTAATATTAGTTGATAAAAAATATAGTTGCTCATTGTTGGTTCATGTTCGTCCAGTTCCATAAAATAATTTAAACAAATGCAACTTTTGATTTTAATAATGATATACTATGCTGAAATTAACATTAACTAAGATTAATGAATGCAGTTGAAATGTTTTTCATTGTTTTATTGTTGGTGAACCCTTACTAATAATCTATTGCGACTGAGGAGGAAAGGAACCAGCAGGAGAGGAGAAGAGGATCTAATTGTAGCTCTTTTAATATACCTGTATAGTTAAACCAAAAACAAAAAAGATAATCCAATCAGGAAAAAAAGAATAAATGGAGAAAACATGGGGCAGCATGAACAACCCATAAAAAAAGGAACAAAATGAAGACTTTAAGTATGTAAGATAAGAACTGAACAAAAAACGGGTGGTGAACATAATCAGTAGCTAAGGGAACAATTGAGAATATAGAAGAAACGGTGACAACCAAGGGAAACGGGGACTGAAAAGGAAAAGGTTATGCCGCAACAGCTAGGAAGTGTCCATGCTGGATGCAAAAAAAGTGTCAGAAGTAGAGAGGGTACTTGAATTATGTCACAAATAGATCAGGATATCAGTTTAAACACAGGAATTTTGTAGCATTACTTATAATGGATTCTATTTGCTTGAAAAAAACGGTTGCACCGCTCGTGTCTGGTGTAGACTGTGTTTTTCTGAGAAACTCCCACAGATGAACACCGTTTAAGACATGATGTTGTTGCAGACAATTAAATCATAAAGAATGTGAGAATCACTAGATAACACTGAAGCAATCAATGCATTAAAAGAATGTATATGATAATGCATATTTTTTTAGTTTGTTCAGTAATTGTTTGTCCATTTTGCAATTCACAAGATAAACAGAAAAACCATCATTTTTGTCTACCAATACAAACTGGCTGAGACATAATGATTAAAGATTTGAACAACAACACTGGGTAAGTTTATTGAGGCAGCATGAATAAACACAGCAGAAGGTAAGTGACAAGTCTTATTTTTGATGGCAGGAGGATGATGACACATAGGTATACACAAGGGATCAGGCGAGAAGAGATGATGACTGGAAAGACGAGATGACTAGACAATGACTGAGATGACTTGAAGAAGGCTTAAACATAAAACATATTTAAGCAATATGTCTGCCGATAATTTTTATTTTTCGATGAATATTTTTGAAAAATCCGCAATGCACTGAGGCCGCGAAACTTGAACCGCGAAGTGGTGAGGGATTACTGTAAACATAAAGGCCTCTGAGAAAAAATGTGATATTATGCTAAATTAAATAATTAGCTTTTATATTATTACCGCACTGAAGCCAAAGCAAAATATTATTTGACTATATTAATTGTATCTTTTTTCTGCATTGTATAGGATGTCATGTTTCCATCTTCAAATCAGCTAAATAATTGTATATTTATTTTTTGTAATAAATATTATCCCACATTGACAGGCTTTTTTCTCTATAATGTCTTACAATGACTCCTAAAACCCCTTAGAACCCTCCTCTGACAGCCCTAAAAACCCACAATGGACTTACTAGTTAGTTAAAGAGGTTAAAATGTGTTTAAAGGTTTGAACACCTCAAGCTCCTCTCCTCAGTTCTCTGATATAGACTTATGTGTTTCTAGTTTCCGTAGAAACTGTTATGTCAGCACCCTCCTACACACACCCACCTGCCCACCTACACATCCACTCGCGCGCACACACACACACACACACACACACACAGAGAGAGAGACAGCATAGCTTTGCCCTGAGACATAATCAAAGTGTGCTTCAGGAGCAGATGGAGGGCTCAGTCATGCATGCACTTCTCACATGCTTCAAACACATGCACTCCGCAAGCAAATTAAAAAGCAGAGTATTTCCACAATTGTTTATTGTATATTAAAATTACCGGACCACCCATTTTAATCGTTTAGTACTCTTAGAGATACACCCAGCGGTTGATCTGTTGCTGATATCAACTCACTGTGAATGTATATCTTTACTACATTGGCAGTGAGTTGATAGCTGTACATGCACAGTCTCTCAATCTCTCTCCCTCTTGACAGGGACACATGCACAATTATGAAATTGGTTCCCATTATATCCACTTAAATCATGATGATAATTTATTTATAAGAAAGAAAGCAATCGTGTTATAAGAATCATGCAGCAACACCTGAAGTAAAAAAAAGTTCCATCTCAAAAAAGTTGCTTAATAAATATTAAATTTAAAAACAAAAACAAATATGCATTTCAGTCACTAGAGGGCAACATTTTCTGACACAGTACCTAAGCACCATTTTTGCATTAAGACACCAACAAACCAGTTAAAAGACGTAATTTTTTTAACTTTTTTTAAATAAGAAATGCAAGTACCTGAAGACATTTCTGAAGTAGTTGAGGGCCCCTGTGAGGGCCCCTGGCTGTGAGAGGGCATACAGGTATGCTTCAAGGTCTTCTGTGGTGAGCCAGCGTCCTTTACAACTGATGCCTGTGCTGCGGCTGGTGAATAAACTCTTCAGCGCCTGTAAATCCATATTAGCAAGCAATGAGAAAGAAAGAAGTCACATAACTTGGTCCCGCTTTATATTAGGTGTCTTTAACTACCATGTACTTACAGGTTTGCGTAATGAAACTGAAATACCTGGTTTTATTCCACAATCATTTATTAGTTTATTATTATTAATTTTCCAGCCAGTGAAGCATGAATTCATCTTGGGAATGACAGATATAAGTCTTGCACAATGGCCAAAGCGATTATAAGCCATTCCTCTTGCAGGACAGTGGCCAAGTCACTATGTGATGCTGATGGAGGAAAAAGTTTCCTCACTTGCTCATCCAACTCACGTCAAAGGGACTCAGTCATATTAAGATCTTGTGACTGTGCAGGCCGTTCACTTCATGACAGTTAAACCACTCACTAGTCTTGCTCTGTGTATTGGTGCAATATCATCCTGATACATTGCAACAAATTTAGGGTACAATATTTGAACCATTAGGTGCACATGGTCCTCTAGAATGGTTCGGTAGCCCTGGCAGTGATGCACCTATATAGTACATGATATAGCATCCCAAACCATTACTTCCCCGCCACCATGCTTCACCTGTGCACGCAATAGTCTAGCTGGTAAGCTTTTTTGGGGCTTCTACGTAACTCTCTCGGACGTAGGAAAGACATTGTATATTAATTTGACAACAATACTTGTTCCTTATTTTCCACAGCCTAATATTTCCACTGCTGGCACCATTGAAATCTATGCTTGGCATTGGCATGAGCGATCAAAGGTTTGGCTATAGCAGCCGACCATGAATATTGTCTCTATGGAGGTCTTGATGATCAGCTTTGGTCAAAACGGTTGAAATGCAAATTTAATTCTACAGTAATACCTCGAGACACGAGTGTCTTTACATACGAGTATTCCAAGATACAAGCAAGCCTTCGGGCAGATTTTTGCTTCTAGATACAAGTACATTTTTGAGATTCGAGCGCGCATACTGACACCGATGCGCCGACGCGATGCCGACTTCAGTGTTCACTGACTTCTGTACGTGTCGACCTGATTTTCTCTCCATTTTTTTCATTATTCTTCATAATAGCGATGAGCTCTAGTGGTAGTGGTGGTAAGTGAGTGGTCTAGTAGTGAGTAGTAAGGATGGTAGTGAGAAGAAGTGCATGATGACCATGGAAATGAAGCATTCAATTGTGGATCAATATGGGCACAGCGCATGAGTCATCTAGCAGCAGGAGCATCAAGAGGAACTGTCAACTGAGGAGTTGATCGAGCTACAGACGATACGCAGGTGTTGCAAGAGCTCAGCATTGAAAAGAAACACCCTGATAAATTGTCTACTGGTCGTGCTTCGGCGCTTTTTGACGACGCGTACCTTACTTATTTTTAAAGGGGAAACAAATCTCCCTCGATAGGTATTTAGTTAAAAGTCCTGCGCCAAGTGAAAGTGAGGGTAGTCAGGCGGAAAAAGGGAAGAAAACAAGCAAAACAATAATATAAAATAGAAAAGTAAAAAAAAAAAACGTAATTAGTTGTTTAGTTGTTAATTTAAGTTTACGTTAGTTATGTAGTGTTTGTGTAAGGTACGATACGGAATCAAGTGTCAACGTACCAACTGGGTACAATCCGTGTTAGTTCCCAGACATTCCATTCAGATAAGCTTCCTGTTGCATCAAAAGTTACTCCTGTTGGATGTGGTTTGTACTTCATGGTGGTATGCCGACACTACCCTGGATATCGTAGCTTTCAATACATTACAAAAACTTGCTGTCCTTGTCATAGAGGAGCCAGTGAGACACCAAAAATGTGTCCTCTTTTGAGGGCAAATTGTTGCAATATATTATGTTGTCACAGTACAGTGTGGGTAAGTAGCACAAAGACCATTACAAAGATAATAGTCTTTTAATGAACTAAACTCAGGAGATTAGGAAGGTATCAATACATACACACAACACTGATGCTACAATAGTGACGAAAACGGACCAAGACTGAGGGAGAACACTAATTCTGTCTAATTACAGAAACGATGCACAGCTGACAATACTAACAAGGTGATTAATAACACAACAGGTGACTAGGGTGATGACAAAGGAGCGCATGGGGAAACTGGAAGAACGTAAACAAACATGACAGTTCTCTGTCAGATTTTACAGCTGCGCTATTGCAATATTTTATATGCAGCTGTGCTATTGCTCTGCTAATTCAACCTTCACATTCTCTTCTTACTGATGGAATGTGAAATTATTGAACACTGGCCACCAGGCCATGCATTTGGTAGTTGTGAAACCTCCGACACTACACTGGCCAGTGTTTCAGTTTCATTGTCCAATCCCTATATGTAAAAAAAATAATAATAATAGTGTTCATGTTGTATTGCAAAACACTTTTTCTGCTATTGAGGTGGGATACTGTTAAGGTTAGAGTAATTACATTTATACATGTCATCACAGAAACTAAATATGTAATTACATGTATGTTTATAAGTAAAGGTACAACTTAAAATATGGACAATAAATGCTTTGTATCAATTTATTTAATTTATTTAAAGTGTGTACCATAATTCCATCAAAATAGTACCTGAAAAGAAAAAATAGCAATTCTATAGATGCTATGCTAAATAAATATATCACTTTACAAAGGTAGCTAAGCAATTAAGTTTGAATATTCTTTCTCTTATTTATACCTGTTTTATATTATGTCCTATAAATTATACTAGATGACACATTGGATTATTTAAATACATGCTTACTATAGGTTTCCATTTAGGATGCGTGATATGCACAAAATAATAAACACACTAAAGTAGTGTCAGAGCTGATTCATAATGACTGAGCTGTGTGTGTTGAAGACAGATGGATAAACTTGGCCTACTGATTCACTCTGTATTAGTAATTCTGACACAAACAAATTCACATGCTGGATCGAAAAGCTGTTTCATTATGAAGAATCATCCAGAATGATGGGTAATTAAAACAATAGCTATAAAATCAACCCACAGTTTAGTAATCTAGCATTTATCAGTTCATAAACTACATTTGTAGCTACTTATAGAAATGATTGTAGAAATTCTGAATTCAATCCAAAAATTCCGAATATTTTGTTTGCTGTACATTAATGAATACATTCATTTATTACAGTAAGGTTTATCAAGCAATAAAAGTAACTTTTGTAATAATTAACAATTTTCAAGACATCATCATGAATCAGGAGGTTTTTTGTTTAAAAATACAGTAAAAACAGCAATCTTGTGAAATGTTATTACAGTTTAACGTTTTCTATTTTGATAAACTTTACAACAATTTTTTTTCTGATGTGTTGTCAAAACAGCATTTATTTGACATTTTTTAAACAATGTCTTTACAGTTACTTAAGATCAATTAAATGCCTTTATTTACTGATTAGCAGGCTATTCATTTCTTTAATAATAATTTAAAAAAAAAACTACTGATCCCAAACTTTTAAGCAGTATTGTCAAGCTCACCTTGAAATCATTGATGGAGAGCATTAGCTCCGGGAAATGTGGCAACTGGAAGAAAAAGTAGTAACTTGACTTGAGCATCTGACTGGGGTGACGAAGGGCATAATCTGGATAGAGAAGAGAGAAAATTCAAAATTATTTCTTGCTTACCAGTTTTGTTTCCCATTGACTTGTCCATACAATGGAAGTCAATGGCAAACAAAACTTTTTGGTTACCAACATTTTTCGCAATACAAATAGAACCCCGACTTACGAAAATAATCCGTTCCGAGGTTGGCTTTGTATATCGATCTTTTCGTAAGTCGGTCAGGGTTTTATATGTAAATTGCCTAATCCGTTCCAAGCCCTACGAAAACACCACATTTATTTTTATAATAAAGCTATGCTTGTTCAGTATGGTCCCTATGGTTGAAGGATTACGGCCATATTCTTTCGCTACGGCGGACAAGCACATCCCAGCTTCATGCTTCTCAATTATCTCCCTTTTCGTCTCCATGGAGAATATCAACTTCTTCCCTTTCACTTTCATCGTGCTGCATTGCCATTACGTCATGCCCAATTAACATAAACTTTTTTCTAATCACTAGCCATGGATGTGAAGATTGTTGCAAAGCTCTCAGCAACAATCTTCACATCCATGGCTAGTGATTAGAAAAAAGTTTATGTTGACTGGGCACAAAATAATGGCGATGTAGCACGAAGAAAACAAAACTTGTATGCGAAAGCGCGGACGAACTGTAGCGTTAGCGTAACACAGACGAAATGGGAGAGAAACGCTGCTACGCAGAGGCTGGTGGGAGCGATGCTGACCAATAGGGATGCTGCAGCGAAAGAGTCGGAGCCGGGAGCAGTGTTGCCAGATTGGGCGGGTTCCCGGTGGGTTTTAAGCTGTAGTTGGGCTGGAAATCTTAAGTACAACCTGGCAACAATGGCCAGGAGACAGCCAATGGGAGAGCAGGACGATTGGGTCGAGTTTCCGGGCAAATTTCAAAACAAAACTCGGAAATCATCGCCTCGGCCGAGATTTCGTTTTTCGCATCTCGATCATTTTGTCGTTACTCGGGCGAAAAAACCCCCGAAATCTTTTATCGTACGTTGAACTTTTCGTACGTGGAGCGTTTCGTAAGTCGGGGTTGTACTGTATCTTCTTTTGTGTCTTACAGAAGAAGAAAAGTCCCTTTAACACACCATTATACAGTAACAAAACTTGAGAATGTGTTGTCTCTTGGCAACATACCTTTTGATATCAGTAATGAGATCTAGTTTAAGTAAGAACATTTAATCAAGCATGTTTCATAACACATACAATAAAGGGATAAGCGATACATTTCAAAAGAACTAGAAAGGCAAAAGATGTATTCAACATGCCACTAAGGTATGGCAGGTACTGAGTGTTATTATGAGAGGGTATCGTGTCTCTGCCAAAAGCCTGCCTGTAATTACCTCCTCCTCCAGGGCTGGAGTGCACAAGACAGATGGAGGGCATAGCCCATTGATTCCCTGGGCCTAACCACAATATTTCATTGTGAATGATGCAGATCATACTAATGAGCCCTAAAAACAAAGCAGAGCCTCTGGAATTGGCATGATTGAACAGGAAGTCTGTTTGTCAGATGTATAGGGCTCTTACCAGTGAACACACAGGGGTGAGGACTGTTCAGCACTATGAGTTTTGTCACCATTTCAGGGTAGTGAATTGCACAGAGCCATGCGATGATGCCACCCCAGTCATGCCCCACGAGAAAACATCTGTTGTATCCTGAGGAGAGGATCAGAAGGAGGAAGCTGACATGTTTGTGTTTGTTGTGTATGTATGCCTCATAATTAATAGCGGAAAGCGAGAAACAACACAGGAGATGATAGTGAAAACAGGGGGAATAGGACTGGGAAAGGACTAGAATCAAAATGTATCATAACCATTTTATTGTTAAATAAAATTTATATTTGATATTTAAGAATTTTTTTTAGAGTTAACTAAATTGGAGTCCTGCACATGACATGCATTGGTAAAAAATAAATAAACAAGAATTTGTCTATGGTTTATTAATAGTATCGGGAAATGGCACAAGCCAAACTCAAACACGTATTTTCCAAATGAGCACCATAGTATAATGTCTAACCACTAGGCCACAGTTGCAAACAAATATTTTCTTGGGCCTTGTGTTTTACTTAGTGATATAACTACTGTTTACACTGTGGTTCATGTGTAAGCACGTCCTTTTTTGCAATAATATCACGTTGTAGTACATTTAGTGTCATGACAAGGACTGACTAAGGATGAATGAAACCATTGCTGTGAGCCAGGGTGGACATTTCCACCGTCTGCAATAGAGTGATTCCAATGTCAAGGAGCTGAGACCCTGGAGCAAGACATCATCATGAATCCTAATAACGTGTCATTGACGGCCTGTCATAATGCACCACCAGACGCTTACACACATGCCACTGTGTGCAAGACAGATGAATTTAACTTTGACATGAAATATGGTGTTCATCCAAAAGAGTCCTTGAGTCGCACCGTAACTTTGCTCTACTAGTAATTCTGTATTTGAAATCTAAAGACAGTTTGTTAGATTTCATGCTAAGCAGCCTAAACTAACAGTAAATATCTAAAAAGCCAAGGACATCTGTGAATGGGTCACCTTCACATTTCAGACTATTGGAAAGAGCGCTACATTAGCATTCATCACTACAACAGCCTTATCAAAACCTCTAGACAAGCTGCAATGTGAAATGGAAATAGGGCTGAGGTAATGGAGGCAGTCTGTTCTTACCCAGATACTCCACAATGTCCTTGATGTCAGTGACAAGGTAGTCTAGTCGGTAGCTCTCAGTGGAGGAGGGCAGGTCAGACTCCCCATAGCCTCGCATATCCACGGCAACAACACGGAACTCGCTCTTAAATTCCCTCAGCTGGTGACGCCAGGAGAACCTGGAAAAACAAGGGGTAAATCTTTGATATCTTTTTTTGTATGATTTCTACTGGTTACACAAGTATACAGTTTGCCATTAAATTTAGATCAAGAGGTTGAGATAGGTCTGAACATTCACTCTCCCTTTTCTACATTACAGTATTTACTTTTTTGTTTAATCTATAAGATAGAATAAAGCAGGGATTCTCAAAGTGGGTGCAGGGGGTCACAATGGGGTACTGGGTAGACCATGGAAAAGTAATAAATGAAAAAAAAATGAATGAATGAATAATCACTATTATTTTATTTTACGGACAGTCATTGTTTCATATTTCAGTTTTATTCACAACCATTCAAAAGTCTGGGTTCAGAAAGAAATTCAGAAACAAGAATGCACTAAGTTGATCTAAAGTGATAGCAAAGACATTTACAATGTTTAATGTTTAACATTTCTATTTTAAAAAAACTTTTCTGTTCATCAAAGAATTCTAAAAACCTTATTTCATCATTGATAAAAAATAATAAGTGCTATCCTGTAGCTCAAACAGTAGAGCGTGGCGCTTGCAACGCCAAGGTCATTTAACTGAATAACTGATTAGAATGTCAATGTGTACCTTGAATGCAATGTAAGTCGCTTTAAATAAAAGTGTCTGCCAAATGCATGAATGATGTAAATGTTTCTTGAGCACCAAATCAGCATTTTAGAATGATTTCGGAAGGATCATGTGACACTGAAGATTTGGAGTAAGATTTGAAAAATCAGCTTTGCTATCACAGAAATAATAATAAAAATTATATTTTAAATATATTCAAATGTACAGTTACATGTAATAATATTTCACAAAAGACTGTATTTTTAATCAAATCAATTTATCCTTGGTGAGCATAAGAGGCTTCTTTCAAAAACATTTTTACGAATTTTACCAAACCCAAACTTTTAAATGGCAGTGCTCATGTAACATCTCTAATGGCGAGTAAAAAAACAAACAGTTTAAACCTAATAAGATATTTATATTTAAAAATATTTAAGTTCAGATATAAAATAATATTTCCCAAAAAATTCCCCATAGTATAAATATAAATATACTGTAGCTTAAAAATGTAAATACAGCTACATTTATAGTTTAGAGGATCTTGCAAGTTCTGTGCAAAAAGGATGACTTTATTAGACTGACCAAATTTAGGCCTGAATGGATCAGTTCTGCTATTGTTTTGTAACCTACAATAATAGTGTTATAAATCCACTTAAGCCAAAAATCTAAAAAAGCAGAGGAAGATTGCACCACTGGCTAGCACTTTAGAAGAGAGAGAGAGAGAGAGAGAAAGAGGAAGAGAAAGAGAAAGTTGAGGATAAGCAGAAGAAGGAAGCCTGACTATGATTCTGATGAGTCAGGTGCCGAAAAGGCTCTCATGACCCAAACCCAATATTTTAGAATATAGATGAGCTTTAAATTAGCACACACACACACACACACACACACACACCCTATAATAACCTCAATGCTTCCCTGTTGCTCAGCAGTGAGGGAAATCTTTGACTTGCACTTTTTGAATGCAGCAAACTAAAGTGGAGCAGCAGTCAGAAAAAAGGGTGTCCTCCAGGTCTCCTCTACTCATCCAAGAGTTCATCACTGATTCTGGAGCAGTGGATTGGCCAGTGAAGCAGAAAGGAGCCATGCCACATTAATTAGGCACAGTCCTGTCCTGATCGCAGTTCTGCTGTCTGGCAGCTCACTGAAATGACAGCTTCACTGGTCCCAAGATAGTCTGAATGTCACGACACTCCATATCACATTTCAGAACCTTAATACAATACATCATCGTTTTACATTTCGTAACATTAATACAGCACACCTCAGAATCTCAAGAAGATATTAATAGCATTACGTTCATATTTTTAGACATTGTTTCGTAAAAAGAGAGAAGTATGTGTTGAAAGGGAAGCTTTGTGTCTCTGACACCATGTGTATAACGTGGACTGATTCCACAACAACATATTTCCAATCTGTGTCTGGCAGCATCCCAGTAGAGAAAGTGTTTCCCTTGTTTGTGTGAGTGTGTTTGAGTCTCACCAAAACTCAGGGAATCCATGCAGAAACAGCATAAGTGGCTTTCCTCGTTCCCCGGCAGCAACATAGTGAAATCTGAGTCCAGACTCCTAAAACCATAGAGACCAGAGGCGGTTATTCTTCACCGTACATGGAGGATAGTACAGTTTCTTTAATCACACAGGCCTGTCCATCCTGATGTAAAATCCATTCTCATATCACTCTGCTTTATAGAGCCATAAAATGTATCAGGAGAGAGGGACTCGTGTCCGCAGGCTTCAGCTAATATTGAAGCAATATCTTCCATTGACATTTATGAGAAAATTCATACCCTGTTAAATGATAGCCTGCATCAAATTGCATGTGATAGTATCTAAGGGCTGTGCAGCTTTTAAAAAGAAAGTTGTTTCCTTTTGAATACAAACAGGTTGTGGGATCCTGTTTAAATACAAAAAACAATCCACCTTACAAAAGGTTACACATACTCAGGAACAAATAAGTTATTTTCAAGGATGTTTCAAATGATTCTTTTTAAGGTTAGAAAGGTACACAAAATCAGAATACCTAACACTGAGCTCGTCTTGAAACTGCCTAGAAATGTTTTCAGCACCACTTGAGTGGACAGAAAAGTCCAAGCAATGATTATCATTCTGTTGGAAACTGATCACACTGCTGTCCACCCAGACAGTGCTGAATTTTCTTCCAGGAGAAAACCCATTGGGATCACAAATGAGATCTCTTTAAAGGGATAGTTCTATATATATATATATATATATATATATATATATATATATATATATATATATATATATATATATAAATTCTATTACTTCCATTGTATGGACAAAAGTCATGCAGGTTTGGAACAACATGAGGGTGGGTACATTATGAAATAATTTTCATTTTTGGGTGAACTATCCCTTTCTCAAATGTTTCTCAATGAGATTAAAAGGAGGTCAAAATCTGAGGAAAAAGACTATTAAGTAAATTTGGTTTGATCCCAAACAGGAATACACAAATATTTGTTATAATTTATATATCTACTCCTACTGTACGACAACAATAGTCTCATTTCTTTTCCCCAAAAGATTTTTAAGAGACACATTTGAGACAATAAAGTTAACTCTGGTAAAAAGGAAAGTTACGTTCATGTATACATTATTTCATACACTGTCATGCATCCATCTTACACCGATCCCTAACGAAATCTCATACCTTGATTCTAACATAACAGTGGGTTCCCAAGGACGTGTCATTCAGGCACGCGGGGGGTGTCTCACGAACCGTCCACTGAAAGGTTGTTGACGGTCGTAGAATGATATTCCAGCCAAGTTTGAGCAGCGCAACGCCCGTGCATAACGCGCAATATCCATAGATGAGAGACCAGTATCCCATAACTCTGATCTTCAGCGTCAGCGCGACTGTCAACAACAGCAAGTTATGAAGCAGTCTCGCCATCTTCACATTACTGCAGGAATACGCTTGTTGATCACGGCTTCTATTGATTTGTTTGCTCAAGTGCCCGTGTTTCAAACATTACGTGCATCCTAAAAGCCGTGTCGCACTGTCACGAGCGCATCCTGACTGGGGAGGATCCCTGTGTAGACGTTACGGAGTCGCGCTGACGTATGACAGGAGAGATGCTCGGTCCCAAAGGTGTTTGCACCTCGGACTAAACCATTACACACCATCCACACTGACAAAACTAGAAGGCTCCCATGATAGTCAACGCAGTTGCCTGGGCCCACCTCGCGCGCATAAACGCTCCCGGTAACAATCAGCGGAGTCTTCGTCAATCACGGCAGAGATCTCGCGCTCGCAGTGGAAGAGCTTTATGACGAGGCGTATCCTAGCTAAAACATATGAAGAGAATCGGATTAAAATAACGATTTCTCGAGACCTTAGGCTCCGCCTAAAGCATATAATAGATATTTATAATGTAGGTTTAAAAACTTGGTCTTAGTAAATGAGAGGCATGGGAAAAATTAGACAATCCCACTACTCTGCTGTTGACTTATAGTTCAGAATCATACATTATCGTTAAAGGCAAGGACAGGAAAAGACGTTGGCGTGTACATTTTATTGCTTGATGATTATTTAACAGGATGGAAATTTGCAGTTGCACAGTGAAATTGAATCAATTTTGATAGTAAAAGATCAGAGGAAATGCAGTGATTTGATATATGCATTTTTTTCTTTTTTAATAAATGTCTTCTGTTGTTTACATGCGTTCTTACAGAATAGTGGTAATAATTTTCTAAACCTTTGAACAATATAGCATTATATGCAAGGTACGTGAGTATGTATGTACTGAATGACAAGAATGACCCAAAGGTAAAAAAAAACACAACACACATTTTAATAAAAATACTTAATTTTCTTTCTTTTATTGATTTAACTTTTAGAATGTGATTTCTTTGAAATAATCTTTCCCTCACTAGCATGTGACACCTCGGCGTGGTGGTGTAATGAATAAAGTGCTTGTGATGAAAACTGCCACAACCATTAGTCAGAGAAACGATTTTGAACATGTTTTCAGTGCAGTACAATCACCAGATCACACCTTGGAATCAACAGAGCTCTAAGACTAGAGAACCCATTAACTGTAGGCACAGAGAACTGCCTCTCATTTCCAAGAGAGAAACATATGGCATTGCACTTCCAAGTGAATACAAATAGAAATACAAGGAAGTGCAATAACTCTTCCAAATAAGTTTGATTCTTCAAAGGCAGACACCTGAAGAAGAAAAAAAAGAAAAGAAAAAAGGGTTGTCCCCCAGTAACAAAAACACTAAATATTTATACACACATGCTTACATTACATTTCTGACACTACAGAAATATTTGTTTAATATATATGCATATATAACTTAAACAGAACAAGTTTAAACGCAGCGAGCACATTTTCTGTTTAAATTGCTGCATTAAGTCAAATATGTGAAATAACAGCTAATAGGATAAACAGGGACACGGCCCCGCGCAGGAATATCCTTTACAGTTCTGACAACAGCTAGCGCAAGACGACCAGCTGTATGTAATAATTATACAGCAGAAGGGTTGATGGAATGTGTCAAAGATTCAGATTACAACAATAATCAAGAGAAGTAAACATTCTTCTTTATGAACAAAAATACACAATAACAAAACAAAAAAAACGTATGAAACTTCAAGACTTGTTCCTCTTTCATAACTGCTTCAGACAATCAGCAGCATTTCAGTGCAGGCTTTTCTGGATCCAGCATCAAACTCATCAAAATATCAAAAACAACAATATACACAACACTGTAAATGGTGCAAATATTGGTCTTACAACATTGTACAATGTCCACCACTGTATCATCTTTAACGAGAGCAAATTTAGTACAACTGTAAAGTGATGAAGCTGTATTGCAATATTTTTTGCCCGTCGAAAGACTAAGACCCGTTTCAGTCGCCAGGACTCATGGAGCAAGTATGGGAAGAGAAAACACGGCCTGCACTGTTCACTGAACAGAAGCGCAAAACAAACAAGCAGGTTTTTATTATTTGTTTATATTTCAGTCCAAGTTCTTCTCAAAGGTTGCCATTATGTCACTCTGCATGGTCATATCAATGACTCCTGACATCTAGAGAAACAGCATTAAAAAGAAAAGCATGCATCATTAATAATGTCATAAAAACATAGTTGCGAGCAGGGCGGGGCTGAGGGATGCGAGAACGGCACGAGGATGAGCGTCACCTGCTTCCTGCATCATCCTCATATCTCAGTGGAGTGGAAGCATAAAAAGAGGAGCGGCACCTGAAGGACGAGAGAGGACCAGGCCTGGACTTTACATTGTGTTTGATGGACGCAGCAGGATGCCGGTGACACTCGTTCTCAATCACGGAAACGGCCTCGCGCCGTTCTCACATCCCTTGGGCCAGCCCTGCTCTCCACAATAATTATTATTACTATTAACAACAGGAATTATAACATAAAATGTTTGTGATTTATTATTACCATGCAGTTTAAGTGGTGGTTATCATCAATAATACCTGAAGATATATTACTTATAACAAACAACTCTTAAGGGCTGGTTATTGAATCACAATTATTTCACAATTTGAATTGATTATTGAATATTTACACATACACACAAAATATTCCCCAAATAAAAAACTAATCCTGTAAACTATACAGTGGGTCAGTTGATATTACATTAACATTGAAGGTTAAAGTT
The DNA here is from genome assembly GCA_037043235.1 of Rhodeus uyekii. NCBI lineage: Eukaryota > Metazoa > Chordata > Actinopteri > Cypriniformes > Acheilognathidae > Rhodeus > Rhodeus uyekii. Next base: position 2,753,422 of record JAWRVZ010000040.1, on the reverse strand, counting down.
AACTGACTGTATCCAAAAACACTTAAATTACACACAAGTTTTAACTTTATAATTACAGCTTTGTTTGTATTCCTATTAGTTTTTTTAAAAAAAATAATAAAAAAATAAACTTAAATTGTGGCTACAATTAAAAAACCCGACAGATTTATTAAATTAAATATTGAACAGTTAATAATAATAATAAAAGGTTACACTATTTGAGATTGTTTACAAGATATTTTATTGTCGTATTTTCACAGTTGAAATGTTAATTGATTACATGAGACATGCTACAGATTTCGGTAAATGCATTTTTAACATACATTCTAATGTTCATGAATGTTTATTTTGTGCTGTAACTAGTAGTAAAGTCAAAGCAATAATCCGTTTACACAGCTTCACTTTAACTGAGGCACTACAGAGATTTGTCATGGCACATTAAATAGAACCAAATTGTTATTTATTGTTTGACTATCATAATAAAGGGACAATTTAAAACCTGAGAATTTGGTTCACATTAAAACTCACAAAGCTTATTGCGATGTATTGGATAGGAGGCACACTACAAGGTTCAGTACATTAATAAAGTGAAAACTGGACTACATATGGATCCATTCAAGAATCAATATTGGTCCATAAAAACGAGAATTGATTAAAACAGCAAATTTTTACCCAGCCCTAATTATTATTAATAATATTAAAACCATAACAATATTAATTTTATAAAATCACAATTTACAATACTTGCATACATCAAATATCCTAATCACTATTTGGATTAAATGCTTTCAAATACAATAAATATTTAAGATTTTTAATTGAATATTCAAATCCTTAAATAGTGTGTGAAGTACTTACAGCCTCTCTTCTGCGGCGTTCCTGCTCTCTCTTGCGGGCCATTTCTCGTTCTCTGTCTACAGAGCTCTGCGGAAGAGAGCAGGGCTCAGGCGTTTTGGGGGTATCCAAGATGGCTGCCATCAAAGGCAGCTCTGCTGACTCCACTTCTGGCTGTGGCGGTTGGCAGTCCAGCTTAGGCTTTTGGAGCTGCTGCGTCAGACTAGAAATCATTAAACACCACACTGTCAGCTAGTTCAATGAGAACAGTCGAACAATAATCATATGTGGGTTACAGGGCTCCAAGTGTACATTAATAATAGAATTAACTGGATTTCACAAGCTCTCTAGGTTTTGAAACCGAGCCATGAGAAGCTGTGGTCAGCTGGAATCATTTCTCCAGCCAGGCAGAAATTGAAACCCCTCCAAAATTAAACTTACATAACTTTATACACTGTATTGCCTGAAAGATTGCTCTGTTTATACCCGTTTTTGTCTCCACTGCTCTTCTCCCGACCAGCCTCCAGCTGCAGTTTACGAGCTCTCTCTCGTTCCTCTTTCTCAATTGCAGCTTTGCGAAACTGCTGGAAGCTTTCCTTGGACGATTTGATGGGGCAAGGAGTTTGAGTAGCCATCTTAGCCAGGCTTGTCCAGGAGTCAGCATGCTTTAGGACAATATCCTTAAACAAACATGAATAGGTCCAGGTTATCAGAGAGAGCAATACACATTTATGGATATTTTGCTTGGCACCCATGGAAAGCATCTGTACCTTTTTAGACAGGGAGGATTTGGCATCTTGAATAGACTTGCATAGTTCACTGGAATCATGTTGTTTCGCTCCTAGAAAATGTGACAAAGAACTCATTACAAGAAACCAGAGGAAAGTAAAAGGGAAAAGACTCTGCAAGAAAACAGCGAAAGAAATGCTGACCGTGCATTTTGTGCAGCTGAACGGAGGGCTCTTCTAGTGTCTCTGGGCAGCCCTGCTCATCTCTTATATTAGTTAAAGGACTCTCTTGCAGAGGTGACAACAATGTACATTGCTGAAGAGAAAGAGAGAGCGCACAAAAGGTTATTTGTGGTTGAACAATTTTTCAGCAGTTCTACAGCATACTGTGAGTGTATATTTGTATTCTTTGCTATTTGCTTTTGGGATCTGATAAATCATTTGAACCCAAACTTAACCAGATTGTTCTAATAAGAATAGGAAGTCCAAACAACAGCTATGCACCTCATTTTGCAACTTTGAATGTGTGATTTTATTTAGCGGCTATAGGCAAATATCTAGAAAAGTAACAAAATGTAGTAAATGGTAAAACTATTTGCTGCAAAACAGTGCATTTATAATTGATATATGACAATACGCACTCTTGCGCTGGATGCTAATATAGAACTGGATAAGCACCGTCCACATAAACATCCTCCCAACTCACACCGTGACCAACCACATTTTTATTGTTGGGTCATATTTTGTAGATAATAGACAGTGCTGGACCATTATTTGAGCTACCATTGTTGTACAACAGTCAAAGAAAAGATTCAACAGGTTTTTAACAGTAGTCAGATTTTCCATACAACCCTCCAAAAGCAGTAAGAACGGACTGTGTCTTTTAATTACAACACCTTGTGATTTTTTCAAGTCTGCAATATCGACTGTAGGATAACAAGGCGGATCAAAACTTTGACCACTTCTTTTCTCAGCTACACCAATTACTCTGAATTATCATACATTTGCACATGACCGTATAGATTTCTTCTATTACCATCACTGGCATTAAGCGTTCTCTAACGCAATACATTACAGACGTAGAAACTGAACGTGTCTGCTCAATTCAGCATTAGGCGAACAAGAGTTGCAGAAAAGATCAGCAAATGGAGTCCGATTTCACCTCAGTTCACCAATTTTGCCTCACTCTTGACTGACAAGGTTTTAAAGAGAAACGTAAAAGCACCTATTTGAACGAATTTGTCATTGTACTTTTTTTTTTACGTGTTTTTCATGAAGAATAATAACAACAATGAACCCATCTGTTACGTCCACAACGTATTTTTGGTGGAATTTGGGTTTTTCTTTCTCTATCTCTCTCTCCCTCTTTTCTGTCACCTGCTTATAGGTTCGCGATTGGTCGTCTCAGCTGTCCATCATCATTTGCCTACCAGGGACAACCTTCTCCAAGAACCAATCAGCGCTTGCTTCACCTGTATAAAGACCCGGAAGTGATAGGAAGAAGGGAGAGGCGTGTTTTCTTTCGTTTGTTTTATTTCTGTTTGCTTGTGTTTTGATTTTCATTGTTTGAAGTTCTGTTGGTAAACTTTGTTTTGGAAGATTTGGTTTTGTTTACAACTTTGCTTCGACACGGATTTGTTTATTTTGGACTTGGAGTGTTGGGATAGGAAGCATGTCACGTGACTTACATTGCGCACGTAGGTTTCTGTGACTGTTATATACACCAGGTAAGGAGCGGTGGCTATTCTATGTATTTATGTTTGTTAGTTAGTGTAGTTTAGTAAGTGTTTATTTTTGTATTTACTTTTTAAAGGTAGATAAGGGCATTTACTAATAAGTTAGCTGTTTATGTTTTGTTGATTTCTTTGATTTGGTCCCCGCTCATAGTCCCACACTTTCATGTTCCATGTTTTTGTATATATTTTCTTTACTACTATCAACTATTGATTTGTAAAGCAACTGGGTGTTTATATTACTTTTGAATTACTAAACAAAGTATTATTTTGATCCATGTCTCTGCCTGATTCATTTCACACTCATGCTTCGTCTCAGTAATTGAACCCGTTCTTTTCTTTTACTTTTACTTTCATAAATATGTTACTGACCCTTTTTGGGTGGTTCTTTGACCTTCTTAAATAGGAGTTCGTAACACCATCCATTCAGGTAATTGCCACCAATTCGAAAGCGAGAGTAAGATGCGTAGAGCCACACATTTACAGCAATTAAATGGTTGCTGGTAATCATACATACCCTTTTCCTTTAATGACAACCTAATTTAACTAAATTAGCTAAACTGTACAAAATAGTTTCTCTCTCTAAGGATATGTTTAGCAGAAAGAGAATTACCTCAAACTGAGATCTGGAGGTAGGCTGGGATCCTGTGACAGGCATGGCTGCAAGAGGTGAGGTCAGTGGTGACAGAAGAGGAGGGATTCCTGCAAGATTGAGTAAGTAGAGAGAGAGAAAAAGTAGTTTACCTTGAATGGCATCCTTGAATGGCATTGTACACACAAATATTCAAGCGGAGACAATAATGACATGCAGCTGGGGAGAGAAAAACTAAAATCAATGACAAAACACCAGTTAAAGACGAACATACAACGCTAACCTACAAAGGAAGGGGAAAGTTGCAGATGCTTAACAGAACGAGGGACGGAGATCGGCGGGAGTTGGAGTCGACACCAAGCGACCTCTTACCTTCCTGCTCAGACTTATGTGGAGACTTCTCTGCAGTAGCAGGTGATGGGGGGCCAACCTGAGACACCTGCGGGTCAGGGGGATCGAGCGAGAGACTACAGGGGAACAATGGGTCTGCAAGGAGTGAGTCGGGTGGGTGTGGGGTGATTGAAACTTGGAAACATTTGGACGGGGAGGCTGTGTTGTCTTTACAGGGGGAGGTGACAGAAGGGTTCGATAAAGGGCTGAGGGGCTGGTCTGGAGGAGGGCTGGGCGGTAAGTGGGCAGTGCAGGTTTTACGAGGTAGTGGGGCAGCTTTGCCACTAGGTCTGGATGGCTGAGGCGGCAGCCGGCTGTGTAACGCTGTTGTGGAAGCAGAGGGATGGACAGAAAGGTGTTAAACTGATAAATAAAAGTTGCAGACATCCATCTGGTCTCCAAATGTTGTTTTAGATTTAGACGAGGCACAAAAAGAAACAGTTTTCATTTTTGAAGGTCATTTCATTCTTTGAAATAGTGTGCAATATGGCCAGTGAAAACACATCAACAAGAACAGAAGTATGAACAAAGGCACCGAGCCTAACCTGGGATTGCTGTGACGGAGTCTTCGGCAGGATGCTTTGCTTGCTGTGACGCAAACAGATCTTTGGAGTCTGCCTCTGAGACTAGTGACGCTAGGTTAGAGCGGCACGTCACGACTGAGGCAGAAAAAGAGTCCTTTACCTCAGCAACGGCCTGCCGCATTGCCTGTTTGAGGAGGGGGGACAACGGGGCAATATTTCACTCAGGAAAACTCTGGCACTACATGAAGTGAAATGCTCCATGTGCCATCAAAGATCAAAGGAGTGGGACTGGGCCATTTAATGGTTATCTCTTGTTAGCTTGTGTGCTTTTACCTTGTTTTTATTTTTGTTGGCATGGCCAGCGACTTTGCTTTGCTTCCTCTTAGCTTTCTGTTCTGTAAGACACGCACAATGCACACTGAGGTCATTTCACTTCAGTCATGGCTGTGGGAAAGGGTAACCCCATCCCATGGGCATTTCTGCTGATTTACCCAGTTTAAGTTCACTTATAATAATTTTTTTTTAAAGTGCTATAAGTGTCAAATCAACATAATTAAAATAAACACAAATAATAAAAAATAAAGTGTAATTTCAAGTGGTTGAAATTTGGCTATTTTTAAGCAAAATGTGCATAATGTGTGAAAGTGTTTTGTGAAGAATAGAAGTGGAAGAAACATGAAATGAGAAGGGGAGGGGTGAGAGAAATCAAAACACTAATCTTAATATACAACAGTTGTCTAAAAAAAGGGTTTTATTTAAATCTCTGGATGTCAAAGAGGTAAGCTTTATACCCGTTAAGGTAATTGAAAAGCACACATCTACAAAATATGCAATATATTTTAAAACAGGACAAGTGGTTGCCGCTTATAACAAGCTTTTTTGGTCCTAGCTTCCATGTTGCAACTATAGTTCACAATCCAAGTACCTCACATACAACATTGACGGATATACTTTTACAATCTACTGTAGATTATCATTACATATACATCTCTGCATAACCTAATCACACAAGTACAAAAGGTGAAATTACAAAGCAATGAAGAGGAGAATCACACAGTAATGAATGAGTGCAGCAGTTTAAAACAGACCAGCTGAAACTCTTAGCAAGGACAATAGCATGACAAACTACCGTGCTCTGTTACTTTTGTTACTTCCTTCTATGCCCTTCGATGTTGTTGTTTTTTTAAACCTAAATGCTTCAGGAAAAAACCCTCACCAAGAGCCAACTGGTCTCAAGCTCGTCTTAAACTACATCAACAAAAATAAGTGATTGGGTTTAAAACAAGAACAAAACATCAAACAATGGAAAACAACATAAATAGCACCCAAAAAAAAGACCCTCTTCGTGACTAATCATTTTAATCATTATTTGGAGTCAAAAGTGCACAATTTTTATTACAAAAAAGAGAAATGAGACATGTAGTGAAAAAGAAAGAGAACAAACTTCTTTTTAAGGAGAGGAAAAAAAAAAACCTGAACTGCATAAACGTTTCACGTATTTTGTTGTGTCCAGTAGTGAAATAAATCAAACAGATTAACACTGGGGATGTCCAAGTAAATTTTACAATTTTTGGTTTGTTTTCTGCATCAGTGACCGGATAGAAAGGGGGGGGGGGGCACAGACTGGTCTGAGAGACAGTGAGTGAATAAAAGGGTTGGTGGGTAGGTGTGAAGCAGCTAACCTGAATCAGAGTCACAGCTATCAGAGGAGCTAGAGTCACTACTACTGCTGTCAGAGCTGGACGAGCTGCTGCTGCTGTCACTCAGACGAGACGGACAGGTCATGTCTTTAAACTCACCTTCTGTTTCAACTGCAGAAGAAAAAACCCACACATATTTATATAGCATCTATGAGAGTGCATTTTTGAAATAAGGAATGAATAAATAAAATGCATATACCGTACTCACTTTTGGCCTTTTTATTGGAGTTGGGTTCACCAGTTGAGTGTTGCAGCTCTCGTTCCATTTCCTTGATTTTCCTTGACTTCTTTAGTGAATTCTTTTCTAAAAATGTAAAGATTATCCATAGATTTAATCTATAATTTATCCCCGTATTACAGTGGGGGTTTTATGTACAACCAAATTACGTTAATTACCCCCCCCCCCCATGGCTCTGCACATACTTTTCATATTTGCATGTCATTTAGTCATATCACAAATGGTGTGAACATGCTTCTAGTACCACTTATCACATCATTTCATTTACACCGATTTTCATTTAATATGTCCCAGCATAAAGAGCTGTTTATAAATCACTGAATATTACTCACTGTCGGTTTCTTTCGTTTTCTTCCGAAGGCACGTCACAACGTAGCACTCAAGAGCTCGAAGAGTTGAAGGTTTGAGAGTCTCAAAGTCGATCTCGATCTCCTCAGGGTCTGTGTCTCTGAGCAGCGGTTCTCGTACCTTGATGATGTTCACTACTTTGCCAAGCTTGTCCCCAGGAAGCTTGTTAATGTCAAGACTCAGTTGCCGCTTCTCCTCATAAGACATGGGTAAAGTGTTCATCTCTTCTTCGGAGTCACATACTCTACTCTCCTTCCGCCTAAGGACAAAGTTGACAAAAAAGAAAAAAACTCCATACATTATTTTTAGTGTGAAAATTGTCAAGGATGATGAATAAACACAAATAAAACGTTTTCTTACCCGGACTTGCTGCTGTTTGACCTTTTCTGTATTTTTGCAGATCTCTTCATGTCTTCACCTTTTCTCTTACTGAACTCGCTCTCTTTCTTTCTCTTCTTCTTGGACTTCTCCCTTTTCTTTGGTTTCAAGAGTGGTGTTTGGGTCAGCAATTGCAGCTGGTCTCGTACTGCTTTCAGCTGGAGAATAAAAACAGAAATATTAAGAATAAATGCACTTATCTATAGTTCAAAACCATCCAAACCCTGACCGATTTTGATAATACAACACTAGATTTTAACAGGGTTTGAAATCATCATCACAATAGCCAAGTTAAAAGTACAATCTTTTATTTTTATATATTTTAGCCAACATCAGAATACTGTAATAACCATAATACACAATATCGATTTTAGATCGTGAGATCATTAGTTTCATGCTACAGTGAACCTTATCAGTTGAAGATCTCTGTCATCACAGAAGTTTATTATTTGCATGCGTTTTAAAGCCTTGCCAGTTAAAACCTTCATATGACTTCACTTGCACACTGTTCAAAGGATCGCAAAACTCACGGTTTGGATCATTTGGGTTTTTTTTTGTCACGGATCGTACAATTTTAAGGATCAGCAAGTAGACAAGCATAATGTTACAAATAAAGTATAAATGTTTAAGGTTTAAATGTTGTACTTAAATTAAATAATTAGGCATACGCGTAAAATAAATCCATAGTTTTCACTGTATGAATTAAACTTATTTTAAGCTGAGTTTTGTCGTTTGAGTAACGTACAGATAAATGACAGCAACAGGTATTCATAGGCTGCTGTTAGTTTATAACAGTGCACAGATACAATATAATGATACACATTTGATTTCTTTCTCAATCTTTCTGATTTAATTAACAGGCATTGACAATTTAATCACCCTCTGCAATGCCTTCTTGTCAGCAGCAGAACAGATACCAGGCACTGATGGAAAAGGTGAGTGTACTCGTCACCACACACACACACACACACACACACACACACACACACACACACACACACACACACACACACACACACACACGTTGGCTGTGACCCACGTTATTTGGAGAGGTTTAGCCCTGAGATACTTGAAAATCGAGACTATTTCCACAGCTGCTCCTCCAATGAAGAAGGGGTGTAAAACTCCATGACCATCTCCTTCGTCTTCCCTATATTACTGCTGAGGTGGTTTACTCTGCACTAGTCCACAAGTTCTTCCACCTCCTGTCTATAGAAGGACTTGTCGTGGGATATCAATCCCATCATTATGATTGCCCAGATATCTAACCGAGCAGTCATATGTTAATAGCATGTACAGCAGGGGGCCCAGGACAGATCCCTGAGGTAGCCGGTGTTAAGGATGATAGATTAAAAAGAAATTCCATTAAACCTGTGGCCTGTTTTTAAAAAAAGTCCAGGAACCAGTCACAAAGTGATGGTATCAATCCAAGCAGCAGAGGCTAACTGACTAGAGTCTGCTGGACAATTGTATTAAAAGCAAAACTGTCCAGGAAGAGCATAACCAGCTGTTCAAAGCATTTTACGATGAGTGAGAGCCACTGGAAAGTAGTCATTCATGCACGTCACTGTCAAGCTTTAGGGAAGGGGATGATAGAAGATGACTTGAGACACCGGCACCACAGCCTGTGTGATTGAAATGTTAAAAGATCTCAGTCAGCACCCAAGCAAGTTCATGAACACAGTCTCTCAGAACCATTCCTGTAATATTATCCAGCTGCTTTATGCATGATACATTTTAGCAACGCCCTCCTCACATTCTCAGCGAACAAACTGAAAGGCAGCTCATCTGCTTGGAGTGAGAGTCCGGAGCAGGGTGAGGAATTGGATGTCTCAAAGAGGGCACAAAATACATTCAGGGAATCGGGAAGAGATAGATCCTGAGGGCATACCACATCTTTGGACAGATGGTGATCTTTCAGGTGCTGACGTAGCCACAAAGCAGTTCTAGATTATGGAAGTAGCTTCACTGGGCCACACCATGATGGCTTTTACTGTGGGTTTGTCATCTTTAAGCACAGGGCAATGACCAGCAGGGTGGAAATGTGGCCAGAGAAGGCCAGGTGGGAGAAAGGCACTGCTCTGTATGCTTCATGTCTGTCAGTATACACACGGTACAGTGAGCTGATATTAACATGGTTTCATTTGCCAGAAAAAGTAGCGGAAAAATTGGTGATGGAATGATTTAAAATAGCTTAAACGTGTAAATTGTCAACTAAAAATACTTGCAAATAATAAGCTATCACTCCACGATGGCTAAACTTTGCAATTAATTCACGTATCACACGCGTGCAGAACAGTTGCATGGACCATTTAGATCAAGTGTAATCCATTTAACCTGTACTGATCCAACAGGTAAAAAAAAAAAACTGTTTGAATAAAGTATTCAATGACTCTCTGAAATACTTCCCTCGTTTCAGTACTGGACGAAGCTTCCTTTTTAAATAATTTCTTGAATTAATTATTCTACAAATAATATTTTTTAACAGTTATTTTAACAATTACTTTCAAAAAGTGATGCTCAAAACTGAACATTCACTTGTTTTTTGGTGTGTGTGTGTATATATATATATATATGTTTTGCCAGTAACAAATACTGTACTCATACTGAATACGAACACTGACATTATGAAAACAAATTTCCTGTTAAGGGACAATAAAATCTATCTATGCTCCATTTTGAGACACAAAATGAGACACTCACTTGCTTTTGTAGCTTTAATAAGAATCAATGTATATTTAATTTACTCAGTTGATGCAGTAAAACACTGCATAGAAGTCTATGCAGCTTTTTTAAACATTTTTTTCTATTGCTTATTTGAATGCTATTACTATATTGCTTACTTTGAATACTATTTAATAGATCTACTGTATATAAAAAATAAAGCACTATTTCTTTCATATGCATCTTGTATTTCACCTATTATTTGTAATTTGTATCTTTGTTCTTATTTTTAATAAATAAATAATATTTAGTGAAATTAGTGACCTACCCCTACTTTAGCTAAAATAGTCTGCGATTCTTTTTTCTTCTACATTTTGCAACCTTGTAAGACTAAATTTAAAAAAAATAGAGGAATTAAGTTTTGCTGTACTGCTCAATGACTTGCAAAATAGTCTTTAAAATACCATATACAAATGTGGAAGGTTGTGAAATAAATTAAAACAAATCTATGCATGATATTTTCTGACACATCACACCCACTCCTATACATAAGTACACATTTATTAATTTCACATAATTATTTGTGGAGACTTAAGCATATTCATAAACACCTCTTTCGCTTCTTGGTGAAGAATTCTGGAATGGGTTTCACCATTAAGGACACATTCCAAAGTGCAATAGAATTTGTTGAAGTAGGCTATGTAATGTTGATGCATGCCGTTTGTAAGAGTCGTCACATTGGAAGTGTGCCTAAAATGAACCGTTTTTGGAACAGCAAATGTATGTATGAAAGGACTCGATGTTTAACTGCAAGTCTAACCTGTTCCTCTAAGCTGGCGAGTCTTTGCGCTCTCTCCTCTTCATCCTCCTCTGTGTCTGAGGAGTCTCCTGATGATTCACTGTCACTGCACTCAGAGCTGGACGGACTATGTGCTCTCTCCTTCTTTAGTCTGTTCTGACTCGAGGTTGGGGCTGAATGCCTCAGCTCATCAGGAATCTTAGAGAAGCGAAACTCAAAAACATCCTGGGTAAAAACAAAAAGACCAACATTCTACCTGTGAGAAAGACTCAACTTCCTGAGAAGAAAATGCACCTATTGCATTATAAAAGGAAATGGGAAAATTAAAAAAGCAAGAGTTTTAAAGACACACCTGGAGTTTTCTTGCCATTCCCACAACCTCATGGCCTGGTGGATTGTATTTGTAGCAGTTTGAGAACATGAGTCGCATATCTGCAGCAAATTGCAGTGCATCCGTGTACTCCCGAGCTTCCATTTTTTTCTGTTAGAAAATAAATACGCCAATTACATACCACTCTTATAGGGAGCAAAGATTTTCCAGTAATATTAACACAGTGGTACTCACTTTTATAGTACTCATATCCATGGGTTGGTGAATGATGTCATGATAATCATCAAGGCCCAGGGCCTTGGCATCCACAGGCTTATAAAAGGGCCAGGCATACGCGGAATGCTTTTTGGCAAACATCTCTTTCAGGATGGCACAGCAGTATTTGAGTCGCTCAGACAGTTTGGTCCTTCTTCCCACCTGATGCTGTGGTGGCGATTCAGGAAGGTCTTTACAGGGAGGTTTGATGGGTCGACCGCTGCCCCGCCTGGAGAATAATTTGAGAACTTTTGGTTCTGTTACACAAGGGGATGACGCACAGCTGGTGATGGAAGAGGCAGAAGGGGTTGTAGTGTCTGCTTTTCTTTTCACTCCATTTTTCAACTGAAAGAAAACAAGACCATTCAATTCGGTTAGACGTGGATTACAGTTAAAACGACTTGTACTCAAATATTCATGCATTCCATGAATCATTTGTATGATTAAGGCATTTGATTTTATTTACCAGTACATTTATTTATTTTGTTAAGCAATATATTTTTGGTAAGACTTTTTCGATAAGGTCTAATTCTATTTGTTAATGAATCAACTAACCTAGAGCAATAACCTTTGTTAATGTAACATATTTGTGTTCAAAGTGCATTAATGTTAACCGAGACAACTTTAGATCTAAAAAATGTTTTACAAAATACTGAGATTGACATCAACTATGATTAATAAATGATCTGTCGTTTTTACCACACTGCTGCGCAGTTCATTCAAAATATTAGAGAAATAGTGAAGTTCAATGCGGAGAAGACCTTGGTCGCATCAAAACTGAAACCAAGCCATTCACACAGAACAGAACATGCAGATCCTTAGCATGTTTTCCAGATGAAAAACCTTGACCGCTGCAGTAGCCTCTCGCCAAGAGCACCGCATGTTTAGAAAGCCATGTACAGTTAAGAGGGTGACATTTTAGAAAACATTTCTCTGGGTTTTATTGGTTCTAAATGTAATCTGTGTAATCAGCGCTTCTGCTCTTTGTACTAAGCTATGCATAAATACTTTGTTCATAATTGTTTATGCAATTTACAAAATTAAATTTATTTATAAATTTTAGTTTAAAAGTTATGCACATTTTATTTTAGACAGGCCTACTATTTCATTGCTCTGAATAAACTATTTAATGTGAAATTAATATTTAGCTCTTTGCACCTCCAGGAGACAAGGCAAAAGGTTTATAACCTTAACGTAATGTTGATATAATGTATAAGTTTACTTTGTTTTTCTGTTTAACTGTGAAAAAGTAAAATTATTTGTTTGCCTTAAATTAATAATACAATGGTTAAAATCAAACCTTTTTTTCTGCTGGTCTCTATTTTATTATCCTTTCATAAATTAAGCTGCAACATCCTGCCCTCCACTTCCTATTCACAAGAGTAAGCAATTGCGAATTTTAACGCGAAAGTGAAAACTAGGCATGCATTCAAAACCCAGCATATCGACAGCTGCTCTCTGATGCCCGCAAATTATATACAATGCCTGAGTTCTAGGACTTCAAGGTATGAGAAATTATGATACTGTCGAACATGGCATGTTAAAAAGTGCAGGTGGTTTGGAACTGACTTTGGCTGTGAGCTGTGCAGACAAGGGAGCTGAGGGAATTGTGTGTAGAGCATCTGGAGGGATGACGGTCACTGTTTGCTGGAAAACCACCTCAGACACAGGAGACTGCGGCCTTATCTTTAACCCTGCAGTAACAAGCAAACATACATTTTATTTCTTTCCTGTAGCTCAATCAGTGGAGCATTGGTGCTCCACAAGGTCAACACCAAGGTCATGGGTTTGATCCCAGGGAAAGCAAGAACTTCAATGTGTATCTTGAGTGTAATGCAAGTCGCTTAGGATAAAAGCGTCTGCCAAATCGTTAGCCTCATAGCATAATTGGCCAAGTCATTTTTTGGCCAAATTGTGATATCTGCCTATTTTTACTATCCTTCCACTGCTGCATCATCATCCTGCCTTTCTGCCAATGTCCTTAGCCAATCACAACACTTATTAGGATCCAAAAACACTATCAATTAGTCATCTCTTTGACTTAGGCAGTTTTTAGTTTTTTCCAAAAACATTGAAATATGACTTAGGCAATTATGTTATGAGGCTAACGAAATGTAAAATTTCCAATAAAACAACATATTACAATTTGGCATTAATCCATTTAATTAGAAAGCTCTTAGGTTCAGAATACCTGTTGTAGACTTCCTTCCACCTTTCAGAGGAGCTTTAGTTGTCAGTGCAGAGATCTCAAATTCATCCTGAGGCATCTGTGCCACCTTCTCCAAAAAATACTTCTCAAGGTCTTGAGCCATCTTAACAATATCATCTCCTGGCTGGAATCACACACATACGCAAAACATAAATAAAAATGAGACCAAAATGTCGAAATCAAAATTTTACACAAAACAAGACTGAAGTCCTCACCCGATTGTACACGTAACAGTTTGTGAACATGGTGTTTACGTCTTCTACACACTCCATTGCCTTCCAGTAGTAATTGTTCTCAAGACGCTTTCTAATGGTACTCAAGTCCATTGGGTTCTTGATGATTGTATAATAATCCTATATTAAACAAATACCGAGATCAGAAGTAACCTTGAGCAGGAACATTTTAAAAGATTTGCGCTTACTATGAAATCGGTAAAATAGCTTTAAACAATAAAAATAGTAATAATAACACTGCAAGACTTACTGGTAAACCGAGTCTGACTGCATCCACAGGCTGTCTGAAAGGCCAGGAAAAGTGGTGTTTCCATAGGGACTTAATCACCACTTTTTCGAGATACTGCAACTGATTGGTGAGGCGTCCAGGCCTTTTGGGGTTCTTGAACTGGGGGGGAGGGGGGTTTCCATTCATGTTGAAAGCCTGTGGGGGTTTCACAGCAGACATCTCCTGAACTGATCCAGGGAGCAGCGACCAATGTGGAAAGGGATTTCGCAGCTACGCCTAGCCAGCTCAGCGAGCATTACACATCCGCTGTCTGTGCCACTGTAAACAGGGAGAGCACTGTCAACACACTCAGGGCATTCTGCGCTGCCGTTTATTATCTTTAGGCAAATCAGAATATCAGCAGACGAGAGCAAGCCTTTGGATCTCACAAAATCTCCTTTTGACAAGAATCAATCAATGTTATGGCTTTGAATAATTCTAGTTAATCAAATACTGCACTGTAGTTTAGTACTCCGGACTACAGCAGACTTCCTGCGGTACACACTGCCCTCTATTGCCTAATAAACGAAAACTACACCTTTCAGCTCAACTAGACAGCACCTTTCCAAGTTGAAGTACCAGATCAGTCCAAATCCACGTTCAAATAATTTGATAGAAAGGCGTACAGAAACTTGTTAGCTAAAATGCAAGGCCTGCTGACCTTTTTGCCCTCTATCATTAGCGGATTATCCAGCACATTAAGATATATACCAAGGCTGTATAAAAAATAAAAAAATTTAATTCATACTTTTTTTAAAGCAGATGTTTAGATTACTGCAAAAACAATTAAGGCAAATTAATACTATTAAAAAGTTGTAGTAATAGAAACGTGGCCCCAATAAATTTTCACTTCATTTACCAACTAAAAATGTTTACCAACACTTTTAAACACCCTACCATTTGCAGAGTGAAAAACAGGCACTTTTATAGGAAAATTATGAATTTCATTTTTTAGGAAAATTAGGCAAAAAAATATACATTTTAATAATCTCTGAGCAAGCTTTATTCAGCTCAACTATAAAGGTCATCCTTCACACTTACCCCAAACTAAAAGGTCAGCTTCACACTCAGTAAAATATTTTTTTTCTCATACTCAAAAACATTAACAAGTTACATTGATCATTGTGTACTTTATTTAAATAAAAAGAAAATAAGTGTACAGGAAACCTAAAAACTTACAAATTTATTTATACAAGAAAAATAACTTGGGGAAAAAAACAAAAGTTAAATGGCATTTTTTTTTTTTTGGTAAGCTATATAAAACCCATTTAGTTTCACACTGGCTTGTTTATGATTGGGAAGGGAAAATTTCTGTTTTTGAAGGGGAGAAGGAAAAATTGTCCATTTTCATTGATAAAAGTCCACTGGAAAAGAAAATGTTTTAGGACTGTCAAACAAAACTTAAAATTAGTATTAACAACTGTAGCGACGTTGAGAATGTTTGTTATGGTGAAGCACGTGCCAATTGGACAAAATTGGAGAATATAACATTCAAAGACTTCGTAAGTGGGCAAAATTAACCTGCAATATAACATTGAACTATAAACCGTATCCTATGCTCTAATAATGAAATGTGTGCCATGTGTTTCGTTACTAGGTAAAACGTTGTTTGTTCCTTTCCTCAATTCAGGGCCATGCGTTACATAAACCCGACTTCTTACGGATGACGCAATACCAACTTCCGGCTCGATATGAATCCCACAGAAGTGTCGCATCTGCTTAAATGATCAGTATTAAGAGCTTATACGAGCATATAACACAATTCGGGTAATTAAAACACATGTTTATATGAATTCCACGATAACAGAGTTATCAAGCCTCGAGCTACAAAATGGCGCCTTGCTAGCGTTTAGCTCGGTTAGCCACACATTACCCCGCCCCGTCAGATGCTGACATTGAGCTCAGTTAACAGTCCCTCCCCTAACCATTCTGCTAGCTAAATGAAGCTAGCTCAACTTGGACCCAAAATGTTACCTTTCCGTCTCGGGCACAACAAAGAAAGTTTAAACTGCCGAACTGAGACAGACGCTGCAGCGCAGGAGGAGCTCTGCTGGAAAACTTCACCAACCGAAGGATCTTGTTGATGCTTTGCGCCCGACAAACCCTCTTAGAAAACGAGCGAACGATTTTTTAGCTTTGTTTTCAACGCCAACTGAACAAATTAGTATCATATGCATTTGCAATAACTCTGTTTCTTTGAAAGGTTAGTCATCAATGGCGGATATCTCTCACGGCAACCGCCTGGTATTTATACCCTCCTGCTGAAAGCGCCCAATCCCATTGGACAAGACCCCTCACGTGCTCCCTTCTTCCCCCTCGCTCCTCTAACGCCGAGAAAATATTCCTTTAAAATGTATCCCACGGAAACCTCACTCTTTTTGTTTAACCGAAATAACTCCGAAACGTTGTTTTACAATTAATCACGTTTATTGTTACGACGACGGACGAACTTCCAAAAGAAACAGACACGTACGTCAGAGTATTTTTTTTAAAGTGCGACATAACTGGTCTCCGGACATCACATGACCACTCTAGAACATTCTGTCGATCGCTAAAGCTCAATTCCCCTTTTTAGTGTCTGTTAAATGGTTACATTGTGGCTCTTTTCCGTAGCTTTGGTTGTTAGCTTCTGGCGAGTGTCGGACATCGGTCATCTCCGCAGCTTGAAAATCTCACAAAAGGGAACTATGATATGATAGAGCAAGAGCACTGAGCGACGCTGAGGGGAGAGGAATACGTTCTAATGCGCATGCGCACTTTCTTGACAGTGATTGGATTCTCAATTGACGCTGTCCTCGTATTTTGTATAAGAATCTCCGTTCGTTTAAAAATGTCTTTAAATAATCATTATCACTGTTATTATCATTTTTTTAAACACAGACACAGTAAATTCAAGCAGAAACCACAAAATTATCGGTATGCATACACACACACACAAATGTATATGTATACATTTATGCTACGATTTGACATATTTTGTGTGTGTGTGTGTGTGTATATATATATATATATATATATGTATACACAAAATATGTCAAATGCTATTTGTTATTTGATAGTAATGATATTTTTTTTTTAAATATTTGAATATTTGATGTTATTTGATAGTAATGTTATTTATTTTTTCAAAATAAATAAAGCAAGAGAATCTCATACATAGTGACATAACTTTGTTTTAAAATTGGGTGGTACATGAGTGTGTGTGTGCGTGTACACAAACGTTTGCTTATCAGAAATGTACAATAATAAATGCACAAACAAATAACAATGTTCAGGAAACAATTTCAATAGTAGGCTATATTGAGTTTAATTTACTGACAAATAACTCATGTTTAATGCGCCAACTTCATCCTTATTTCTACTATAATACAGTAGGCTATATTGTTCGATAAATATGTAGATCTGCATTAAAGGTCTTTGCCTTAATGGTCTGGTCGTTTTTTATCCGCCCTCATGTAGTTCATTATTTTTTTCTCATTGAAACCAAAGATGTTCTTCAGTGATTGTACAAGAGCAGGGACACGTTTGTGTACTTTGTTTTGTGATTTCACCGGAACGAACAGTCTCCTTGTCTGTCACTGCACGAGCGCCGAGAGAACATTGAGTGCGTGAACGAACACATTCCTGCGCCACATCGCCCCTTATAACACAAACTAAACAAACGCATCGCTAATCAACTGGAGATGTTTCTTTTGTATTAGGTACTGCGAGATGTAAAAACAAAAAAGTGTAAATTATGCATATGCCTACGCGATTTGTGCTTGAAATGTTTCATTTAGGTTTGTAATTGAAACATAGTTTAGTTTAAATTACGTGCATGATAGTGTTGGGAAGCATATTATTCTACATATACACAAGATTTGGCCTACATTTTTTAAATTAGCCTATAGAATTTATTTTTGTCAACACATAGCCACCGTGTCTATGAATCCTTAAAGAACTGTAGGGCCTACTGGTATGGAAGAGTGCAGGTCTGAAGACATTTTATTAATTATTTCAAATATATGTTAATATATGAACCCTCTTCTGCAAACCCCTTTTCTTCTTTTTCAGGTGAAGAATGTTGTTAGGTAGAATTAACGCATCGGTCACTATTCACGTTCATAGCACCTTTTATCCATACAACTAAAGTGAAGTCGCTCTAACTAACTTATACTGTATTCCACAAAAATAAATAAATAAATAAATAAATAAAGATATTAAACGACTTTCGAGTGAGAAAGCGATTACAACATTTTCATAATGTTCTCTTATTTCACTAATTTAAAAAGCATGATTTAAAAGAAACCTTCCACAAGAGGGCAGCAAATGACTTGTTTTGTATTGAAAAAATCCCTAACGTTTCCTAGCTTGCAGTGATGCTGTACAAATCTTAAATTATTATTATTATTAAATTATCATGTATTTATGAATACATTTACTACTGTATTGACACATTTACCAAAAGGTTAAAAGGTTTTACCACTGTCCTCTGTTTATCTTTGCTTTTATAAATATTTAGAGACAGCTATGTTACATAACTTATGTCATGTATGTTGATTCATGTTGTCATGTTTGTTTATTCCAATTTTTTCTTTAAGAAAAATTTAAGGGAATCTAAAGTAACTATACATAAACTTCCCCTGTATTTGCTCATGCTTCAGATGAAAGGCTTCATCATACCATGTGGCTCCGAGGTCAAGAGTTCAGCACCCGGCATTCCTCACGGGTCACTTCTCATATATGAGAAAGTGTTATACAGGAAAGCATTTTTACAGCTTAAGATCGAGGGAGATCAGGCCATGACCAAGATGAGAGAAAGGACATATGTGTCTCTCTGCCGCTATTATATACAGTATGTAGAAGATGTGGTGAGCCATTCCATTTTTAAATGCAATACAACTGTCGCATTGTAACGCCTATGACAATGCACTGGTTGTATTGCATTTAAAAATGGAATGGCTCACCACATCTTCTCAACGCATGGCACAAAAAAAAAAATTATACAGATGATTTTCTTTTCTTATTTTCTTTTCATTTCTTAAAGAACAATTTTATACAAAGGATTTGAGAAAGATCACAAATGTAAGCAAAACAAAGGAAATCAAAGAATTAGGGCAGGGATTCATATTCAGGACTAGATTTTGTCGCATGTCTCTCCCCGTCTGTGCAGATGCTTTGAGTAGACCTGGTTCTAAGGCATACATATGCATGAGAAGTGAAAAATGACATGAAGCCTCTGAATACATCTTCATTGACACTCAAAAGCAGCATATCAATGTTTTCAAGACAGCAAGAAGCTCCAAAACAAAGTTTTCCATCTTGCAAGGGTGCTGTCTCATTAGTGGCAAATCACGACTCTGACATTTACACTGTAAGCAATGGTAATGCATTTCCATTTCCTTTAGAACGGAGCGGAACATTTCAGTCAGACAACATAAGTCTGTTTGTTCAGGAAAACAAGCCAGGGGAGGAGGCAGAGGCAGAATAAAAAAGAAAAGAAAATGAAAAAGTAGACAAATATATCACACAAATACAAATACACACAAACATACATCAGTGCATAAGTTTAATTCACGGACAACCATAAAAAAACTGGATCTTGTGATTTTTCTTGTTTAAAATAAATTCTGCATGTATGAAATGCAATTCTAAATGGAAAACATGAGGATAACACGATTCTTCTTTTATGGCAGTTAATTGTTGATTGTCAATGGCTTAGTTAGTTAATCATATGATCAACTTCTCTTTAGTAAATGGTTAAGGCCCTAAAGGCAGACTTTGGTCTAGAAGTGTTAGTCGCTAAGGAAAAGAACAGTCAAAGTCAGGACAGCATGTTCTTTGCCTTGAATCAAATCAGTTGGCAATGACAGAGTGATAGTGCAATCACTAAATCTTTTAAGATAAGATAAGACTCATACTACAGAAGGAGATCTGATTTAGTAGTCTGGCGAAAGATATTAGTTTGAGATTCACTCACAATTTCATCTTAATTAATGTTGTCATAAAAAAGTATTTTTCATAATGTATTGAATTGCTGCACATCATATTAGCACCTTAAAAGTATTAATACCTACATATTAATACCTGTTGAAATGGTTCCATCTCAGTGATAGCTTTTGTAACATGTTTTTTTTATTTTCTGAGAGTGTATAAAAATAAGGCAGATGAACTTTCAGAATTATTTTTTATAGTATATAAAAAAAGATTTTGTAGATTATTTATGAGGATTGTGGAATTACATACTGAGATGTATTTGAGATGCCATCTATTGACAATGACATCACTTTAGCTTAGATTAGTTTATGACTGAGGTCAAACTCATAGACGAGGGCTCGAGCATCACACGTAAATGGCAGCACACGCAGAAAAACACGAGATATTCTTCATTCATTTTAGCCATAAAAAAAGAAAGGAAATTGAAATCTCTGATTAGTGGATCTCACATCTGTCCCATTATGTTTAGCATTACATTTGAGAACCTGACACAAAAGCTTGTGCTATCTGTTTTGTTGCACTATAAATTGCGCTTGTAATTGTGATTAACTCCAAAATGAACACATATCAGTGAGAGAGTGACTCACAACAACACTCATGGAAATAATTTGTAGTTTAATTTGGTTGGCAATAATTGACTTCATCGGTCAACGCTGCAAAACACGTGGTAAATAGAAACCTTTGACACTTTTTTGAGCGCAAACACAGATATGCACTGGATCATTTGTGGATCTGTTCCGCCAATATGAAATTATTTGGGAGAAAACTGATCCTAGACCAGCAAATTACGCTAGTCTCAAGTCTGTGGCCAAGGGAAGGCTGCCTGGCCCAGCTGTATACATGTAGTCTGTGTTTTTCCTCTTTGGGAGATATGAATAGCTTTTATGTAGTGAATTCATCGAGCACATCATCGGAAGGAGAGCTGGGGTGGAGCGTGGCAACCATTGGCAGAAACATAAATTGCCGCCTATGGTCAAACTCTTTTTGGGAAGTATAGGTCTAATTAAATGAGGTACATTGGGTGAGGTAAAGAATGGAACATATGACAAGGCTTTCAAAATATTTAAGTAAAAATAGTAAAATAATAACCTTATAGTTAATAGTAACCTTATAGTTATATTTCTATTAACCTTGTTGTTAATAGTCAATAACCTTAATAGAGTTAATTAAATTGTAAAATTGCTTAATAGAATCACATGCATTCAATTATGAATAAATAAACTTTCTGAATGTACATTAACTTTTAAAATGTTGCTTATTCATGTTATTAAAGCATGATCATATTTTAACGTTTACACATATGGGCACTTGAGGTTCTGTTTTTAATTAATTATTTTTTTACATTTATGTACAGTAGGTTATTATTAATTTTATTGTTGTTAATAAAATGTTAAATCTAATCTATGAAATTCTCTAAAATATTAAACCATTTTGTGTGGAGTGCAAAACCCAGACATTTTTCTATGGTTAACACAAAATACATTATTTTAAAATTTAGAAGAACGTTTACCTCTTTCGGTTTTAATAGTCAGTCTTACAGTCTGACATCACATAACAGAAAGAGACAATTTCAGCATTAGCCCTAAGCATAAAATAGATAGCACTTGTTAGTGCAGATGCTAGGAGGGAGATATTTTAGTCCATTTTAAACTAATTTAATCAGTATTGTTCTAACACTTATTGAGAGAGTTCATGGAATATGCTGTGTGTAAAAAATTAAGTAATTAAAGTGCTAATGAAGGAAATATTTAAAATTGTAAAAAGTTGCTATAAAGAGAAATTGTGACCAGCTATGACAGACAAATTCAACTGACCTTTTAACATTCTTTGAATAATGTCATATAGCAATAACAATACTACTACTACTACTACTAATAACTATTATTATTATTAGAACAGTAGTAGTATTAGTGTTGTTATTATTAAATAATATAAAATAATTTCATATAGAAATAGTAACAATACTACTACTACTGCTGCTAACAATAATAATAACAAGTTTATATTATTATTATTATTATCGTTATTATTATTATCATCATCATCATGATCATTATTATCATTCTTATTAATTATCATCTGTCAACTACCCTATATTTTCAAATAATACTAATACTAATAATAATATTAATAGCAATAGTAGTAATAACAACAACAACAACACCAATTATAATAATAATAATAATAATAATAATAATAATAATATGTACTATGTATTATTATTGCTATGTACTGTGTATTATGATTGTTATTATTATTATTATTATTATTATTATTATTATTATAAAAGTCAACTCATATGTCATGGCTACGGAAATTGATGGCTTTTTGAAGTCCACTTCATCCTCTCATTCTTCTTGATGGATGTGAATCGCAGCCTCCTCCTACCGGTCCCTCCCACTGAAACACACACAGACGCATAGAAAGCGGGAGAGGTATTTAAAACTTTTTGAGATCTGTCACAGGCTTTGTCATCCCGAAAATCGGGGCGTTTGTCGCACGATTCATAACTACACTGACAGAAGATTTTGACTATATCAGCCGAAGGAAACGTTACCGTGAACTCCCTAAGAAAGTTTTCCTCGGCATTACTGAAGATTCGCTGGTATGTCACTTTGCTTCTATCGTTGCTTTAAGTTTGACGTGTACATTGTGTTAGGATTGTTGTCAGTCCGATTTAGGGTTCTTCTAAAAAATGTTACTTTGTAGCATGTTTACAGTCGCGTTGTCTTTCCATGGACGCGCGCGCACGTTTCAAGCAGCATTTTGAGTCTCGCGACGAGACAAAACCAGAACTCTTCCGTTATAATCTATGAAGTTGTTGTCTGCTATACAAAGTGACGTTTTACGTGTGCATGGGAAGATTTAAACCCCATTAGAATTCAATAAGGGATTATAAAATGTTTTTAAACTGAACCAAAGAGTTTTGTAAGTCTGCACACGATCTCTGCAGATGTTGTGATGTGGGCAGGATGAGCTGTGAAACTCGATGTGCTCGTGGTGGCGTCTGACAGCTGAAATACAACGAGTTGTCCAACACAGTAAACTTATTTTTTACCCATTAACTTCAAGCTTGACTCTTTTTCCGGATGAGTAGACTGCCCTACACAGGAATTTCATTTAATGAAATTAATGTACATAGTTCACATAACACTGGAGGTACAGTCATAACATGAATCTCTTTCAGTGCATGTAAAGACAAAAGCCTCTTCCATTTACTGGTTGCAGGTATTGTGAAATTCTCAAGCAGGCCTGTGAGTTTATGATGCAGTTGGGAATACATTTATGCATACATGTGAATACATAAACTTCAAGGTATAGCTTCCTGTGATTTCTGTCACTGAACTTAAACAACAGGAAATACTCACATTGCCATGCGAATGGTGATTGACTTCTATAGATTCAGTTCTTCAGTAAAATTAACAGCAGAAAAAAAGTTCTTACATTGTCAATAATTTTTTCAGCAGGCATAGAATTCTATACTTGTTGATCTCAACTGCAGACCCCAAAATGGGTTCAGACTGGGTTGCAGGCGACAATGGAAATAACAAAATTCACCTAACGTAGTTAGTTTGTATGTCACCTTTTAATAGGGAGGACAAACCACTTTCCATATCTTTTGGTTTATATCTATCCCATATCTAGCTGCTTTATTGCAGAATCATTGATTTTGTTATATTCCTTTTAATTATTATTACTCTGAAGCGCTTTGAAACAATCTGTTTTTTTATAAAGTGCTTTATAAATAAATATGTCTTGACTTGACCTGACACGTTCATTTGTCACTCGGTTGAAGCTTGTTAAATTAGATTGACAGTTGATTGAATAATACATTTTGCATTACATGGACTGTTAGAAATTTTTTTCGTAGGTTTAATTCTATATTTTTTCTTTTCTTCTTAATTTTGTGTCCTCACAAATGTGTTTATCAATATAGCTTTTCTGCTATAGTGTTAGACATCTTTCTAACCTTGAAGCAACCTTGCTGTTATGCTTCTGTGTTTGGTTACCAAAGAGACAGTTTCACCTTTGGCAAATTGTCAAAGTGTAAAAATATTTGATCTAATTCATAACCTAGTCATGTTTACTAGTTACACAAAAAAATAAATCAAAAATCAAATCTTTAGTCCGCTGTAAGGCACTTTCATTATTAGTGTCCTCAGGCTCCCGGTCTGACTTTTCATGTAAGTGTCTTACTTGAAAAAACGAAGGTTTCTGAGCAGTGAATTCCAAGGGAAAGGTTAATCAGAGGAGCTCTTGAAAGTACTTTAAGATGGTTCATACAGTGATTATTGTAGTGGGAATGAGGTGTAGAATGAAAGTGGTTTCATGAGGACAACTGACATGTGTCTGATTCAAGACACTTGTGACATGTTGATTCAGGTCCTCGTGGTTAGCAATCACTCACTCCCAACTTATTATTTTTTGTCTCAAAGATAGAGGGAGACAGAGAAAGTTTAGTGCTTCTGGAGGGAACTTAATACCTGCACATAGCTGAGTAGATAAACAGCTCGACAGTAGATTAATTTAACAATTAATAACTTTTTCACCCTCTTTTTTGTCCTTGACGTATTATTGTTCAGTAAGTAGTGCCGGTGATTCGTAACTAGAGGCATATGAGTAAAAAAATGCATGTTGATGCAAGTGTTTGTGTGTTACTTTGCATGCTTCGAAGTGACTCATTATAGATACACGCATATGTGCAGATGTTTCATATAAGTGTGTGTGTGTATGTGTGTGCTCTGTGGTCTTAGCACACCCCCTGAGTTGTGATTTAACGTGTGTTTGTGTGCATGCTGTGTGAATGAACGTGTCCGGTGCTAAAGATGTGTAATTGGCCCAGTGAGTCGAGTAGATTGATCAATCTGTATCACTGTTGGAGGTTGTTGGAGGTTGTGGTTTTGTTTGAGTGCAGCTGGCCACTTCATGTCCCCAGTGTGTCACTATTTGACACGTGGCTACGCTCGCAGCCAGCGCAGAGAGGATCCATTTGGGCTGACGAGCACATCTTCCATTATAAACATGTCAAAGAGGCTCCTGACACCATTGACTTACGCAAACGGGAAACCACACTCTGTTTAGGCTGAATGACTCAATCCAAATAAGATTCATTAGCAGCCAAGAGGCCCGTTTTGGACGTCGCTATGGCATTCGGGAGGCCTTCACGACCAAAGTGGCCCTTGGTGATGCACTCTATAGGTACCCACATTTTCTTAGAAACTCGTGCCATGTTTTTTGGCTTGGACAAAGCAGGCTGGAGTAAGTTGTGTTTTATTTATATATTGCTAGAAATAGTTGTGGTGTGTTATTCTCTAGAGGTCATGATGTATTCTGGTCTGTCCTCTCATGCTGAGATGATTTTCAGAAGGATATGTTCAAACTACCGTAAAGACTTTATGAAATAAAAATTAGTTTTATGATTTATAGTCCATGTTTGTTAGCTTCGATGTTGTCTGTATACTAGTGTTCTTCTAAACATTGCTAATTACACTTATAAAACATAGTCTTTCCCTTGAAGGAAATGGATCATAAATATGAATAACTCACCTTGCTTGGAGGGGTGTATGTAAATCTGTCTTAACACACTTAAAAAATTACATTTCTTTATCGGTGTCTATGATTCCATGGAACGTTTCTGTTGCACAAAAGTGTAAATGGTACTTGAAAGTGGAAAAATTCTACTTAAGAACTGTTCTTTGGAGAACCCAGAATGTTCCTTCTATGAATGCTTCTTCTCAATGTGAAAACTTTTGGACCCTGTATTTTTAAGAATATAGAATAATGAGCATTTCCCACCTAATTTCATGTTTTAAACTATAGAAAAAAGCCATAGGAGTTTGGAATTAAAAAAGGATAAAAGTTTAATTTATTATTATTATTTTTTTAAATGTGTCATCACAACTCATTCAGTTGGAAATACATAAACAAAGGAAATTAATTTTTTTTCATTTAACCACTTCATGTGCTCTTTAAAGCACAGCTTTTGACATTGGATAGATTGGCATGGGAACAGTTTGTCAAGTTCCTCTTATGTTTACGTGTTCAAACCCTTGATTTGATACAGAATGTACTTTTACATAAGATACAGAATGTGAATATTCTGTATCTTTGGTTGTCATTTTTATATTTTGAACGGAATATGGATGGTTTTTATAGTTTTAATGCACACTTGTGAAGTGTCTCTTTGAGTTCAGACCAAGGCTGCATATTAAACCATATGGTGTTCGACACTCCACCTACACAGTAATAGTGTGGAGTAGCTATGTACTTATTATGTTCAGTCTGGGGTCTGCTGCCTTGAATTTGCTAATGACTTTTCCATACTGTTTCTGAATGTTATTGTACTATATCTTTCTGACGTGAAATAGAGGGAGATAGACAATCTTTTAGCAGGAGTCATGTGAGGTGATTGGTCTCTAAACTGAAGCAAGCACACTTTTATTTGATATCTAGCCTGATCAAGCTATATTGAGTCTACCTGTCCACACACACGATGCTTTTAGTTTGCTCCTTGACTGATCTGCTTTTTTGACGTTCAGAAAGTTTATTTATATTTATTTAATTACTTATGTTTTGCCCCAACTAGGTCTGCTAAAGAAACTATTCTTGTTGGGTTTATTTTCATTTTTATTTTTTTAAACATATTTGTTTCGTCTTGCCCCAATTAGCCCAGCAGAATTTTTAAAGCGCTCTTATTTATTTAGTTTTGTGTTCTTATTTATTTAGTTTTTTTTCCTGTTTTTTATTAAACATTTTTTTTTGTTTTGCACCAAGTAGGCCAGCAGAATTTTTAAAAGCGCTCTTATTTATGTAGTTTTTTTGTTATTATTTGTTTTGTATTTTTAAAAACAATATTTGTTTTGTTTTGCATCAACTAGGCCAGCAGAATTTTTGTTACACATCATTATTTATTTCTTATTTATTTAGTTTTTAGGTTTTTAGTTTTGTTTTACCACAACCAGGGCAGCATATTTCCCCCCATTTTGTAAGGCCTTTTATTTATTTATTTATTTTTAATATTATATATATATATATATATATATATATTTATATATTTTATTTTATATGTTTTATTTATTTGTTGATTTCTGTTTTAATAATGTACTCTTTGATCTCAAGTATCCGAAATGCCCCTGCCCTCAGTGTGAGAATGGCAAGAGAAACTGACATCAAATGAAAAGCAGTGGGCACTGGCTAGAGGCCCCTGTGCTGGAAGTGCAATATTTGTTGAGATCCTCCAAAATGACTTCCCAGCTCGGCAGCTGCCCGCGTGTGAATGGCTCTTTGTTCCTGCAGCTGTTTGCTGAGAGAGAGAGAGAACGTTCTCTCCTCACCTTACTGAGAGAGAATGAGAAAAAGACAGAAAGATAGGAGAAGGAAGGAAGGAAGCAGAGAGCATGAGTTAGTGACAGTTTCAGATACTGATGAGGCTGTGGCTTTACTCTTCTTTTGGGGAGAACCCCCCAGTGTAGCGTGTGGTTGTTCTCAACCATTGATGTTCTTATTTAATCCACCTTTGCCACTGTGCATCTTTGTGTAAATTTGACACATTGATTCCCCATAATGCACTGGAGTAGCATGTGGTGGGTTCAGGGACTGTGCCTCACCCGTTGCTGCACGGTTGGATGCTTGCTCTGAATGTAACTGCTAAACCCATTAGTGAAATGCTTCAGTAAACTAGCGTGACAAACCTGTGATGTTGTTTGGTCAGGTTAATAAAGTGTTACTGGCCTTTGTATACATATCTACGCACGTTGTGTGGCATGGTGATGTATGTCTCTTAAAATCTGCTACTTTCATTATATAATGAAAAAGCTGATGAAAAAAACAGATGAGATCTCGAGTTGGCAAGTTGTGCGATGAAGTCTTGCAGCGCTCTGAAGTATTAAATTCTTAGAAAAAGGAACCTTTTAATTTATTTTGAATCATGGTGAAGCTTTAAGGTGATGTTGTTACAGTGTAATTACATAAATAAATACTGAGAACTATTAACAAAGTACATTACTTAACAATTAACTATATGTACAGTTGTAAATTGCTTTTAAGATTGCTTGTAAATTGTTTTTGCTGCTAAGTTTGCCTTCAGAAGTATTTAATTTGATTATAAAATCTCCATTATTTACTTTAAAAACCCTGAACCTCTATCTCAGATCAGGGACGTTGACTATGGAAAGCTAAACTATTAATTTTCTCAGAATGAAATTAAACCAACTTTTTGAGTCTGATGAGACATTTCAGGCTCTCTGAGCAGACGTAAATGTTTAAATGCCAGTGTAGATTTGTTTGAAAGGTTTTTATTTGATGACTCAATATTAGTCACAATGTAGATGGTATGTTTATTACTGTGCCGTTTTGTCAGGCACTGGAGTTAGTGAAACTTCATGTGGATAATGCATGTTGTATTTAAGTTCTCTCGGTGTGACATATGTTGGCATTAGCACACCCTCCAGTGAACTCCGGCTTGCCACTTCATGTCTTGAGTTCAGTTGTGGTCGTGTTAATTAGCTGTCGTCTGTTAATGCTCTTAACGGCAAACTCCAGGTGTCTAATCTAACCGTCATCTTCACTTCAGCATTTCTTTTAATGTGTTGTTATTCATTTAAATCACTCGTTGTGTTGAAACTGGCCTTTTTTCATACTGCATCTGAAGTTGTTTGATGATGACCCATCACTGGTTCTCCACATTCCCACCATTCACACGAGGCTTAATTAGTGGGTTGCAAGTAAAAAGCGCCGCCACATCAACCAGAGCCCTGCTGTCTCTTCCCATCTAAGCCCACAGGATGTGACATTAAGACCCTAATACCCTGCTGCTTGGTCACTGACTGACATCTTTCTCTCTCTCATTCTACAGAGTGTGCGCGGACCGTTCAAAAAGACGCCCTGCTGCTTCTGTTTCTACTGCGTCTGGCTTTGGGAAAGCGTTTTCTTCCAGCTATGTGGCTAACGGCACACATACACCCCTCCGCCATCCTGTTTTTGACCCTCTGCAGTTTGGCCTCTGCAGGTAAGCACTGTTATCCTTGTAACCCATCATCTCTCTCTGGGGATTTTGGAAAAACAGGTCAAGAGTGAGTGAATGTGGCAGGACATTCTATGAGCCTTCTATATCATCTGTTCCATTTGCCTTATGAAGATGAAGGAAAGCATGAGAATTTATGAGGGGTGTTTTTAATTTCTTTCAAAGGTGGCTCATGATGAGGTCAGTACCAAAGCTCAAGTACCCTTGCCTAATTTTGATTTTTTAAAGTGTGTGTTTATAGTTAAAGTGTAACCAAGCAGTGCCAAATGTTAAGTTAAAAGTTAGTGAGGCAAAAGCTGTCATGTCAGACAGGGACAAGTCTCAGTGCTTAAAGGGATAGTTCACCCCAAAATTATAATTTACTCACCCTCAATTGTTCCAAACCATTATAAATTTATTTTGTCTGCTTAATACAAAAGAAGATATTTTGAAGAATGTCATTAACCAAACAGTTGATGGTACCCCATTAACTTCCTTGAATAAATATGACATGTACATTTACATTTTTTTCCATTTATTCTTTTAGCAGACACTTTTATCCAAAGCGACTTACAATTTGAGGAAAACAGAAAGCAATTCATCCTGAAGATGCAAAAGTACATAAAAGTGCTTACAATACAAAGTTTCAAGTTAAGGTGGTGTGTGCGTGTGCGTGTTAGGTGTTCACGAGGTTAGGTGTGTATATTTGAAGTAGCGTCTGGAAGTATGAGGGTGCTGAGCCTGCGTTAGTTCTGTAAGCAAGTGTCAGTGCTTTGAATTTGATGTGAGCTGCAAGTGGGAGCCAGTGCAGAGAGATGAAGAGTGGAGTGACGTGGGCCCTTTTAGGTCCGTTAAAGACTGCAGTGTTCTGGATCATTTGCAGGGGTTTGATTGCACTAGAAAGAAGTCCAGCCAGAAGGACGTTGCAATAATCCAGTCTGGAAATGACCATGGCCTGAACCAGAAGTTGTGTTGCTTTCTCAGTTAGGAACGGTCTGATCTTCCTATTGTTGTGAAGTGCAAACCTGCATAATCTAGCCGTCTTTGTTATGTGATCTTTGAAGGTCAGAAAAATCGGTGCCTGAAATAAACCTGTTCGTGTTCATGGCAGTTATGACTTTTCAAATTCCTTAAGAGAGATCTTTGAAACTTACTGTTGCGAGGAGGAAGTCACTCGAACTGTGAATCAGGAACTGGAACTGAACTGCAACAATCCTGTCGTTTCACTATAATTCATAGTTTATTCCCAAATTTCACAGCTTACAGGCTGTGTATTTTTTGGTGGCATTCCACCTGATGGTTTTGGCGAAATAAAAAAAGAAAAAGAAATTACTGGTCAGCTTTTTTCTTAAACATTATTGATTATGAAACTTTTAGAACGCAACTTTTGTATAAGCTACACAATAGAGTTTGAGTTTGTATTCCATTCTGCACTTTTTCTTCACATTGCTTTTGCTATATTATTGCTATATGTTCACACATTTATTAGCCTATTACTGTTACCTGTGTTTTTACTACATTTATATTTATTTGCATTTATGCATTTGGCAGAAACTTTTATCCAAAGCAACTTGAATCCAATTCAAGATACACTTTTACATTCTAATCAGTTCTTGCTTTCCCTGGGAATCAAACCCATGACCTTGGCGTTGCAAGTGCCACGCTCTACAGTATGAGCTACAGGAAAGCTATTTCAGTAATTCTCTGTATGATTTTAATTTCCAACCTATTTTGGGGTTGCTTTTTTGACCAAGAGCTTTGTTGCCATGACTCAAAATACCCAAATTGTGTTGTTTTTACCTCTTCATTTTTAGAGTGTATTGTAAATTGAAATAACCACAGAAATTTACTTCATGTATTTTTTTTAACAGTCAATGGCTGTAATTTCACAGTATTAATTACAGCATTTCCCTGGCTGCCAGTATTTGACTGTAAAAAAATAATTATGTATAAAATATTGAATTTGTTTTTTACAGTAATGAGCTGTAAAGCAGTTACAGTAGATTGCTGGCACTCAACTTTTTACAATGTACCAACCACAGACTTGTAAAAGGTAGTGTATCTTATGAACATAATTTCATGTTTGTGATGTGTTTGGGTTATTAACTCTTCATTTTAATTGTCATGATTTGCAAGTTTTGTCTTGTCTGTTTTATTGATTACGAAATTAAAGACACCCTTCATTAACCAAATTCATTCTACATAGTCATCAGTAATATGATGAAATAATACTGAACGCTATATTTGACCATAAGCATGCCTGAAAACGAAGCAGGGACTCTTTGCCGGGCGTGTTCTCGATAAGCTGTGCCTCGACGCTCATTGTCTTGACTGAGTCTTGCCTGTTTTGTCAGGCAATCACGATTCACCCCCTGTGTTTGGAATTTCCCCGGTTCCTCCCAGCATGAGTCTTCTAGATCTGGCTGTCAGAGAGCAAAGGCCAGGGGGATTTGCATTAAGAAAGTGCTGACAGCCTCAATCTCTCAGCCCGAAACACCAGTGCCGCACGTCAGCTATGCGTCCTCTAACCCGACTCATGCAGCTCTATCTATGTGATTGATCAGGGCTTGTTGGCTCAGTCTCCTCAGAAGAGTGATGATTTGTTCCCCTCTGGCACAACAGCCTGACAGATAGTTACATGCCAAGAGAAAAAAGGAAAGAAAACAATATGGAGGCAACTAAACAAACAGAAGGAACAGGCAAAATTATGACAGTCATCAAGTCTAGGTTGTCGGAATGGAGTGTCATAACTTAAGAGTGCATGTATTTCACACCATTCTGTGATTTTACTTCCACTTGTTCTGTTGAATGTCTCTTTGTTGGTAACAGATCCCACTGGCTAATCTCAGCGGTTTTATGATTTCTCTGTCACTCAAACCAAATTCTGTGGAAAAAGAAAAGAAAAAGGAAAGTAATGTACATTTTGGTGGGAAGATATTCATTTATTGTGGTGAGGGCATGATTAAATCTATTGTTTTTACACTTTTTACTAATTAATTTATTACACTAATTTGATGTATTACTTTCACAGCCCTACTAATTATATGAAGTATGCAGCTGTCAGGAAGCTGATGTTAACCAGCCATTTAATTAACAGTTAAGTTTGCAAAAAGTATGCAATTCTCAGAGGTGACAATTATGCCATAAAAAATCTAAGAAAGTAAAGGAGTTTTTCAATAATGTTAACTTCACTGCAGCTCAGTGTAACGCTAACAGACGGCAAATACCTCCATCAACACGGCTGGTAAAGCGAGATGTTTGACCCGAGTCTCGAGCTGCTCAAAGCGGAACGGTTCCTGTTTTCTGATGGTAAAGCAGGAGGACAATGGCCACTATGTCAGAATGTCCCTTGAGTTTACTGAAATTTGGCCAGAATACAGTTCTGCCTACCCTTTCCTTTAATACTCTTGAGCGAGCATTGTTGCTTTGCACTATCTATTTGCTTTCTCAGGCATTTTGTGATATTTATCTAGAACACATTAATTGAGGCTTTGCCTTCTTTTGATGAAGCTTTTCCAAACCCTTGTTTTGAGTGATGTTGATTTTGATAAAATTGGAGTCTAAACAAACTTTATGAGTGTCATATCTGGGCATGCTCAGTATTTTTGTTTCACTCTATTTCTTCTTTTTGTTTTAGAGCATAGCAGCCTCTCTCAGAAACTCCCTGAAGTCTATTGTTTTCTAAAAAACTAGGACATTTTCTAATCTGTGGCATCAGAGTGTCTACAGCCCTGAGCCCTTTCCACATGGACTTCAAATCAGCACCAGTCATAACCTGTGTTCAGCTGTAGTCATCTGATTATAGAGATGGTAGAGGTGTGATATATGAACATCTCCATGTCTTCTGAGAGCTTGTCATCAGAACGTCTCTTCCTCAACACAAGTCTCCTGTGACAGTGGAGAAATGTGTAACATGATAGATTAGAAAGAAGATCTGTCCCAGTGTGTCCCAGGATGGCTCTCACTAATGTGACGTGAAATAGTGTTTCACAGGTGAGGTGATTATTTTTAGGTCTATATTTGTAATTCACTTAATGCACAAGTTATTAAGACTCATCATTTGCTTTATAATAGGCTATAATAAATTAATGAAGGATTATTGTTAAACAAAAAGTGTTAAATGTGTTCTTTTTCCTCCATGTCATCTTAATCATCCTGTGCAAACTCTTTACATTTTTATTTACACGTTTATTTACTCAATTTTGCCCGAGGTTCTACTCAACTAGTTTCTGTCACACTGTGACTAAAGCTGACCAACCAAAAAGAATCACACCATTGGTCACATGCCCAGAGCTGCTGGTGTTACATAAACTATGACTTGATGGGACTCATAAACGGAGACAGTGAATAGTAAGATTTCTGAACCGTCACTTATGTCTCTGTACTCTTTGTATTTGATGTTGTTTGATCCTTTTTAAGGCAAGATTAAAGAGAAAAACAGCTTAAATTTCTGTCTGTTCATATGAAGGTTTCATATGGATTTTTTGGATCATATGAAGGACTTCTTATATATAAGGACTTATATATATATATATTTATTTTTTAAAAAAATTTTATTTTTATTTTTTTTATTTACTTTGAATTGTATACACTTTGTCTAAAAAGCAATGGATATTCTCAGTGGTCGGCATTCACTTAAATTTTTTGGGAAAATATCAACTGTTAAATATCTCCGTTGGTGTTCTATTGAGGCAAAAAAGTGATTTGAAAGGTTGAATATATATATATATATACAGGGTTGGGTAGGTTACTTTTAAAATCTATTTCACTACAGATTACAAAATACATGCTTTAAAAAGTAATTTGTAACGTATTTCGTTACATTACTCAAGTTTAGTAACGTAATCTAAATACTTTGGAATACTTTGAAATACTTAACACAAAAGACCATATTAACTTGATGTCCTGTTATCATCTTTATAGCAGACGCACATGTAATTTTGTGTCATTTTAACTATCCCTAGTATAAATATGTTTTTATTGCAGCAAGCATCAGTCAGTAAGTGTGGTCTTAATAAATGAAAGCAAGAAAAAAACAGCTGGTACAATTCTCCAAGTAACACAACAAATTTAGGTAATGAATGGAGAAAACTTTGAGTGACTCTTTCACTTATTATCCTCTCTATGGAAAGACTACCGCCACAACAGAATCAAGAGAGTCAACAGTCAAACTCAGTCAGGATGTGTTTCGCAAATCAAATATGGACGCAATGAAGTTCAATGGAATTTATGACTATAATTATCTAGCGATGCTTTTCGGAAACACACCCCAGATCTATCAAATTCGTGAATAATTCATTGACAATATTTTTGTAAACGAAACAAATTATTCATTTAAAAAGATGAAAAAAACAATTTGTTCACAACTCAGATAATGAACTCGCACAAAGGCGCCATTTACCAGAACATTTGTAATGAAGTATTAAGATTTACAGTTTGTCTGTTAAGTACACAAAGCCATTGGCTTTATAACAGTGGTCCCCAACCTTTTTCGTGCCGCGGACCGGTAAACGTTTGATAATCCTACCGCGGCCCAGTGACCGCGTGAGATTGTTGACTGGGGGGATGCGCGCAATTGTTGAAGCACACCTCCTCACCGCCGAAGCTACAACGCCAGACCCGCTTGCAGCCGCTCACGGACCGGTCCGCGAATTCGGTCAGCGAATTCGGTCCGCGGAAGAAATGTTACCGGGCCGCGGACCGAATTCGCGTTGAGGACCACTGCTTTATAAAACATTATTTAACGCATGATTAATTGGATGTCAATTCTATGTTGTATAAGACCAAATTCTTATAAATATTAAATGTAGGCTAATGATAACCATACAAAGCTCAACGTATAAGTAAATGGGAAAATAAGGAAGAATAAATAAAGGAAATAATTTTCAAAGACCAAGAACAACTTACTTCAAGATGCTTTTTCAGATTAGATGTTGAATCCTTTGAAGCCGATAGAAGTTGTGTTGCAGGTAGACATAGCTTGCATTAAACTGTTATGTTACGTCCTTTTTCTTGTTAATAAGTAAAATTTTCTTTGAATTTCCACGAAAGAAATGCATTATACGCTGTTTTCCCGTCCTTTTTTTATGCGATTGCAGGCCAACACTCCAGCTTGCTAACTGAACAGGCTGCGCACGTTTTTTTTTAAAGAGACAGAGTCGGAGAATCATCAGACAGCTTACGTTAATATTAATAAATAAATGACATTAAAATTCAAAGTAATCACTTTGGTAATCTAAAATACTTTTTGAATGTAACTGTAATCTGATTACCATCAATTTAAAATGTAACTGTAACGAAATACAGTTACTCAAATTTTGTATTTTAAATACATAACGTCGTTACATGTATTTCGTTACTCCCCAACCCTGTATATATATATGATGCTAGAATGTTCATTTTCTGGATGAACTTTCTCTTTAATATAGTGTTTTTAAATAAGCTGTCTGTTCTTCAATACATTTTCTCTCTTTCTCACTGCCTCTTTTCATCCCTTCATTTGTCAGACATTCCTTTCTAAGCACTTTTTGTGCGTCTGAGTGGCCTTTCATTTTGCCAAGCTGTAGATTTTCAATACGGTCTGTTATTATGGGATGGCAGGGGCTGTTGGAAGCCCTCAAGTTTCACTGGTGAAGTAGAGAATGGAGCAGAAATCCTGCCAGATATTAATTTGCAGCACTTGCCAAAAACAGCTCTTGCAGGATGCTGGTTACGCCGAGGGCCGAGCGTGTGGCCTGTGGGGCGGCTGCAGGAACATGCGTTGGCTCATGTTCCCGAGTGAAACGCCTCACTCTCCCCTCACCGCTCCGTCGTTTTTACCCTCCCATAACTCACATGAGTGACAGTCTCGTCATGCCCGTAGGGCACATACAGATTGTTCATCTATCCATCCATTCTGTCCTGTGACAAAGACTGAATGAATGAATTAATAATTCTATGAATAGACTTAGAATTAGTGCTGAAAGGTGAGTTCACAAAGGATATACCTGCAGTTATATTTAGCTCAATGACACACTTTAAATGGATCAGTCCTTCATCCTCATATAAAAACAAAAAGGCTCTGTGTTGTGGAGACAAATGAACCCAAAATAAATAAATCAGATCAAGGCATTGCTCAAAAATAGACATAAGGTTCAGATTCAGGCCTGTTGATGGAACTGCCGATTGCCCTGTTGTGTGTTTCACTGCATATTAGGTTAATTGATAATGTGCATGTGCTTATATGACTTAAACATTCGATTTTTAGGATGTTTAGAACAATATTGTGAAATTTGTTTTGTACTGTTTTAAACATCAACAAAGTAGCATAGTTTGTTAACAAGCTATGTGTCCTTCCAAATTGCAAAATAAATTATCTATGGCAGTTTAATTTCCAGTGATTATTGCAAAATAAAACCCAATTAAATACATTTTAATAT
The DNA here is from genome assembly GCA_037043235.1 of Rhodeus uyekii. Lineage (NCBI taxonomy): Eukaryota > Metazoa > Chordata > Actinopteri > Cypriniformes > Acheilognathidae > Rhodeus > Rhodeus uyekii. Next base: position 2,716,824 of record JAWRVZ010000040.1, on the reverse strand, counting down.
ATTCAAAATTGTAACTTATTTCTATGACGACAAAGCTGAATTTTCAATTGCAGTTACTCTTTGTGATTCTTTAGAAATCAAGACACGTCATACTGAAATCATTCTAATTTGCTACTCAGATAAAATATCTTATTATCAATGTTGTAATACGTGCTTCTTATTATTTTTTATGGTTACCATGATACAGTTTTTTCAAGATTCTCAAAAGCTCTAAAGAAAAGCATTTGAAACAGTATTTTTTGTCACTTTTGACAAAAAAGTGTCACTTGATCAATTTAATGCGTCTTTTTATAATAATTTACTAACATTAAATTTTAAGTTTATCACTATTGTTGAAGCAAGTTAAAATATTGGGAAGGTCTGTAAAAAATATGGAGAAAAAGATCCTTTTTGTTGAGCCCTGCAATGTAAAAGACATATTTGTTTAGTCTCTTGCTCTGAGAAACGACCCCAAACAACATTTTATTTTCATATTCTCGTTTAAAATGACTCATCTGCTTTCCCTCTCTTAAGAGCCAGGCACAGAATCAGACAGAATATAATAGTGCCTCTCCAAATGTTTGAGGACAAATGATCTATGTGCTGTTTTATGGTTTGTGTAACTGACTACGTCTGAATGTGTGTGTGTGTGTGTATATGAGGGCCTCCAAATTGAATTGCGCAACCACTGCAATCTGAGCCGTGGTGCTGTGGAGGCAGTGAGATCCAAACCACCACACTCCACACTCTGCTCCAAACTGGAAGGAACGAGAGAGAGAGAGAGAGAGAGAGAGATCGCCTTCCTAAACCAGATGTTGCTCTGTGATTTAAGTGTTAGTAACCAGACTCCTTCACTGCTCTTGTGTTGGCACGAGGGATAGGTGTAGGGATGTTTACATAGCAACAGCAACCCACCATTGGCTTAATTACAGGTTACTGCAATCTATTCCACGGCTCACAATCTCTTCGAGTCGGTCTGATACTCTCTCTATCTCTTTCCCCTCCACCACAACCGTTATGCCAGTAAGCGAGTGTGTAGACAACCTCAGCCAGAAACCTAATGGAGAACAGCTGGGGTGACCCTGCATTTTCCATTGTGTTTCATAGAGTGCTGGAAAAAAGAAATGAAAACGAAAAGGCCACAAGACTTGGAGAGGTCTAGGGAACATGCCGTGAATTCATTGAAAAAGACGAGAAGAGTCGTATAGCTACAGTTAACTCCTTTTGTACCAGCTGTGCGAAAAACAAGTAGATAAAAACTGACTGATGAAATCTGAAATAAATGTATTTACACAATTGTGTTAACTCTTTTGATCATTTTGATTTTGATCATTTTCACAAAATGTTCATGGCCTCAGAATATTTTAGATGGAAAAACATAGATGGAGCACCTTCAGTCTATCAACCCCGCCAAAGGCACAGTCCTATGCCAGTTCTTGTGTCGACATTTCATTCAGTAACATTAAGCAGTTTTGATTTATATTGTTGATCAAGTTTGCATCTGCTTGCTTACACATACTCTCATTTGCTTCTATTTCTTCTTCTGTTTTGATCTGGAAAGTCTGGATTCTTTCATAATACAGTAATTCCTCACCATTTGCGGTTCAAGTTTTGCGGCCTCAGTGCATCGCAGATTTTTCAAAAATATTCATTGAAAAATAAGAATTCAAAAATACCGCCATATCGGCTGCCATGTTGCGGAAAGCAGCATTGCTTCACCGTGATGCGAGAGAATCGGTTTCCCAGGATGCCAGACAAAGAGAGAAACGCTCTCAGAGGCTTTGGACATACCCATGGTATGGTTCCCGGTGCGAGATCGACGAATGAGAGCGCGAGTGGATGTGAGCTGATTGGCTGATCCTACTTCGCGGGGGGTTCCGGTCCACATTAACCGCAATAAACGGGGGATCACTGTATGTCTAATAGTGCTCTGAAACATTGAAAACACTGAAAACCTGAAATTTCCATCAATGGTGGGGAAAGAGTTAATATACCCCTTGAAAAACCTGTAATTATAAAATAAATAAATAAAATCCTAAAAATAATACCATGATTAATTGGTATTTGGTTTGAATTCTACAACCCTTGAATGTCTTGACTCTTGAGAAGAAGCTTCTAGAGAATATTGCACAGGTGTATGTCAAGTCAAAAGTCAAAGTCAAAGTCAGCTTTATTGTCAATTCTGCAATATATACAGTGCATACATATAGAGAATTGAAATTCCGTTACTCTCAGACCCAAGGCGAATACAGTTAACAACAACAATAATTTAACAGTAACAGTAACAACAACAACAACAACAGAAGATGAAGATAAAATACAATAAAATTAAACTAGATGGATAAAGTGAGTTATGGAGGTAAAGTGGCGATGGCAAATAGTGCAAACAATAGTAAATAGTAATAGTGCAAATTACAAATTAAGGCAGTGCAAATGTAATAGGAGAGAAATGCAAGGACAACATAATGAGGTGGATGAATAAGAGAATAACTGATGGTGGGTAGGGAGTGGGGGGGGATTCAGAGATCAGGTCCTTGGTGCAGAAGAGGGGAGAGGTGGCAGAGTCGGGAGAGAGTTCAATGCCCTGACAGCTTGGGGTATGAAGCTGTCCTTCAGTCTGCTGGTCCGTGCCTGGAGACTGCGTAGTCTCCTCCCTGATGGCAGCAGACTGAAGAGGCTGTGGGATGGGTGGGTGGGGTCCCTAGCAATAGCAAGGGCTTTTCGGGAGAGGCGGGTGTTATAGATGTCCTGGAGGGGTGGGAGAGAGACACCAACGATCTTCTCAGCTGCTCTCACTATGCGCTGCAGTGCCTTGCGGCAGGATGCGTTGCAGGCGCCGTACCACACAGTGATGCAGCTGGTCAGAATGCTCTCGATGGTGCCTCTGTAGAAGGTGCGCATGATGGGGGCTGAGGCTCCGGCTCTTCTCAGCTTACGGAGGAAGTATAGTCGCTGCTGCGATTTCTTAATCAGTGCTGTGGTGTTGGTGGTCCAGGAGAGGTCTTCCGTGATATGAACACCCAGAAATTTGGTACTCCTCACCCTTTCCACGGTCGCACCGTTGATAGTCAGAGGAGGGTGCTGGGTGTGCATTCTTCTGAAGTCAACAACAATCTCCTTCGTCTTCTTCACGTTCAGAGAGAGATTGTTGTCGCCGCACCACCTGGCCAGGCGGCTCACCTCACTCCTGAAGTTTGTCTCATCGCCGTTGCTAATGAGACCAACTACAGTCGTGTCGTCCGCAAATTTGATTATTAAATTGCTGTTGTGTGTGGGTGTGCAGTCGTGTGTAAGCAGAGTGAAGAGGAGTGGGCTCAACACACAACCCTGAGGGGTGTGTGTATGTGATCCATTAGCATAAGAAAGTTTATTATGGACAGAATTTTGCATGCATATTTTACTTTAGATGAACAGACATTTCTTTGCCGTATTGTTTTTCCCATTCGATCCTGTCCAATGTATAGTCCTGTTTACTGATCATAATTCTCTCTGCACTTCATCATAGGTTATATGGAGCCTCTTGCTCAGATGTTAGAGTGTCCTGAGATATTCATGGTTTTGTGGCTTGCTTTTCCTGGCTCTCTATTTCACTTTCTTCTTACGCTCCTTTTTTTTCCTCTTCTCTTTCCTACCTTTAATGCTACTGAAAGACCTCAAAGATAGACAATTTTTTTGGAAAATGTCATCAAATTTCCAGGACCCAATGATCTGTGTGGAAATGTTTGATAAGGGAAGAAGGGTGCTAGAGTTAGATATTTGAGCACACCCCGAAAGTGTTAAGCGTAAAGTGTTAATTCAGCGCAGGATTTTATTAGATTATTGTGCATACAGTGGTAGTTTAGAAATTACATGTCTGATAAGTTGCACTTAAAAGGTTAATGCTCCATTGTGGTTAAAAATAACAGACCACCTACGGTAAACCCTACCCTAAATGTTACCAATAGTGTTAGCAAATGCAAATGTGAGATAAAAATGCATTTGTTGAATTAATTTAGCTTGGTTCTGCCAGGTTTTTTTGCCTTTTTAATGAGAATCATGTTTAATAGGACTTACACTCTAACGCTTTGCATCATAAGTTCAACGCTGTACTGGAAAAATTCACATGGATCTTATGTGATGCAAACATCAAAATGTATTAGATTACAAGTCCAACACTATTGTAAAAGCATATTGTTCAAGGAACCATGCAAAACTAAGTATTTATTCGCTGAAAATCTTTCCATGCAATCATAATAAGGGAGTGAAAACGAAAAAAAGGTTTATTACTGCCTCTAGAGTTCAGCAGGAAACGGCAGTAAATTATATGTATTGGTATGTTTTTTGGAATTTTGCAAAAATGTAGGTAGTTGCATGTATTTTTTCAATGTGACTTTGAAGTGACCATTTGGACAAGTAAACACCAAGCTAGCGATCACCTATAACACCCCTAGCTATCACATAGCTGTATGCTAAAAATGAAATTGGTAAAACAAAAACGTGTCACCCTTTTCTGAGTAGGTTGTACACAGCTTGTCCCATTTGTCTTTTTAGGTTTTAGCAGGGCGCTTGCGAGCGCCCCCCTTTACCCTCGTAGCAGACTTGTTCACAATAATTGCGTGACATCGTAGGAAGGGTCTAGGGTGCCACATGGGACAGGGCCTGCTTGTCATCCTGATGATAACTGAATCAATTAATCAAATGCCTTTTGACTTGTCTTTTATTAACTGCCTGCCCTCTGACCTTAAAAGGGCTAATGGTATGACCTCTGAGTGTTTTACTGCTTGTGAAACACTGATTCAACATGTTCATGTCCTCAGCGTTCCCTTCCTGATTCACACTTACAGAACAGCCCTTATATCCTGTGTGCCCACTCAGGCAGGCTTGTCATAGGTGCCATCAATCATTGTGACTAGGGATGTGCGAGACTAGCCAAGTAATCAATGAAACGATATTGCTGCTGCTAGTCGACTTACTAGTTTGCACATTTAATGTTTTGCTTTATATTTTTACAAAGTATAAATTATCGTCATATTAATGTTACATTGTTTAATTGATATATTATTTTGAAAAGTGTATATGCACAGCAAAACAAAATAATTTAATTTTCAGATTTGGCTGGTTTTCTCTAGAAATGTTCACACGGTTGTTATATTAGCGGGCGGTTATGAGAGACAATACTTTATGAAATTTTATACTGGATTAAAGGATAAGACAGTTACTATATCAACATCCTATGGATAAGAAATAGTTAAAATAATCTATAGCTGTCAGTACAAATCAGGCTTTTCATGGGAAATCTGTTTATAGTAGGCTATTAGTTTTGAACTTATTGGTTCTTTGCTGCCTGTATTTAGTTGATCTGAATAAATATGTCTATAATGGCTATTTTTTGCAGCATTCAGTATGGGATTTTACTGTTCATAGATTAAGTGTTCTTTCAAATGGTCTGCATATAAAACAGGATTAGACTATTAGACAATTAGACAGGATTAAGAGCAGGGTTAGACTAGTCGACTAGTCGGTTGCTAAATTTCAGTTTAAAATATTAAATCAGTCATTGCGCACATACCAAATTAAGACAGGTGAGCACATAAAATGACAATTACAAAAAACAACAGATAAGACCAGACAAAGACACACCAACTAAACTGAACTCAAATAGGGGAGATAATGAAATGCGCAGACTTGAATACATTGACGAAATCAAATGAATCACTATGACAGCAAACAAGGCAGGGAGACAGTGTTTTTTTTTTTTTTTTTAATTTTTGCATTAATTTACAATATCATCAGGGTTCTTCCAAAGATTGTTTAAAACTAAAAACATCAGTCAATCCACATACTGTATGTTCAGAAATGCATCGATTTGAAAGGCTCTCCTACTTTCAACTCTTTTGGAAGTTTTGAAGCATATCTTCCAAGAGGATGTGGCGGCTCTCACTGATGACTCGAGAAACATGACGTCTTTGTTTATCTGAGGAGAGTCTTAGTAGAAGAGCTGCTGTGGAGGGAAGAAGAATCGCTGTCCAAATAGCCAAAGGGCTTGGAGTGTTTAATATGATATTGGATCCTCTCTTTCGCTGTTTATGTGCTATAGAGAACAGTTGCCTCAAGTTTATTCAGGTGCATTTACAGAAGAGTCTTCTATATTACTGATGGAATTTACTCATGCATGAATAACAATCTTAATGAAGAAATTTAGCCTTGATTCCCCAGTATGTTCAAACAAGAGAAATAGAGTACTTGATTGCATTCCAAGGACCTCAGAGAGGGACTGTTTTCTGATTACAGTAAAAGCAAAAATAAAAAAATATGTAAAAGAATGAAAAGGCATGTTACCCTTTGTGTACCCCATTGTTGAGGAGTCAGCCAGTAGTTGTGCAGTGCTGTTCTTAAGCTGACAATGCAGTGAGGTCAGAGGAATGTTTAGTTTGCTATTACGGTAAGAGGCACTATGGGGAACAAGCTGTATAAGTATCATTGAAAAGCACTCTTCTCTGTCTGAATGGAGAACAATTTTCTTCCAATCAATAACCATGAATGTCCTGCTGTTCTATGGTGCTTTTGATTGATTCACTATTGACTGCCAAAACAATAGCCTTATGAGAAAGATTGTTTGTCTGTCATTGTCTTTCTCTATTGATCTTGGTGATCTCGTGCAATACTTTTGTATTTGGCTCCTCCCTCAACCTTGGGCACGTTTAAAGGTTGATATTTATTTAAATGTAACAGATTTCAGAACAATAAAATTGTCTTGGAAACTTTTAATCATGCCTTCATTCTTTTTTGTCCCGTTTCAAATGATTACTATTCGTAGATTTTATTGTTGTGCCTTTGTTGCAGTCTTAGAGTTTCAGTCTTTCTTAGAAAAAATACAAATAAATAAATAAATATATAAATATATATATATATATATATATATATATACACACACACACCCCCCTGTATTTTCCCGCATATAACCCGCAGACATAGATAATCCGCACCTTCATATAGCCCGCGGGGTTTGGGGGGTTGCGCAAAAAATCGTTGACAAAACCCGCACCTTTATATAACCCGCACCACTTTATTTTGTAAGTTCACATTTCGAATTTTCGAATGTTTCTTGCGTGACGTCAATTATCGATAACTGTTCAGGCTCGGTACACAGTGTTTGTGCCTAAAATTCAAACAATAAGAAAACAAACAAGTCAGAATCAGAACAAAAAGAAAAAGCAGTCTCTCCCGCTGTGCAGCAGCACGTCCCTTAAGAAGCGACTCTACAGGTGATGATCATCGGATGAGATGAGAAGAGTCATGTCCCTCATGGCAGCACAGCCAATCACGTCTTCTGGCATGATTGACAGGTCAGACAGCCTATCAGCGCCACCTGTCAGAGTGATAGTACAAGGGCCAGAGACAACAACCTCGCAAGAAAGAAAAAAATACAGCAAAAAAAAACCCTTACGTCCTTAGGGACGTAACAAATATTTTGACATATTATTACGTGTAAAAAATGTGTGATATAACCACACCCTTATATAACCCGCACACCCACACACTTATTTGTGTGTGTGTATGTGTGTGTATTATTTTTTTATATTAGAATTGTCACGTAGTTGTTGAGTTATTAAAGTTAAAAAAGAAGAAAAAAGTTAGTGTACAAAGAAATTTGCCAATTTCAGACAATAGTTATGATTTGTCAAGAGATTGTGTTGAATGCATCTTCCCTGTACTCTTTCTACTAAGCTGCTCTCTATCTCCCTTGTCATGTCCTTGTTGATGTATGATGCATACATTCCTTTTTCTTTATGTCTGTGTCAGCAATAAAGGTGGACTGTATGTTTTGGCTGGGCGGACATTAACGCCGGTCATGCACACACATGTGCAGGTCTGTATGGAGCAGCTGTCAACCTGTTTGTTGAAAGCCTTTCTCTTTTCACTTCTTTTCTTTTTTTTTTCTTCTGGCCTCTGGGAAATGGTCATGTCATCTTTTACTTCAAAGACCATTGATTTATACCTACCTTAGGAGTACTGGTTAGAGAGGGAGAAAAAAAGGAGAGTCGGACAGAGGGAAAGTCTTATGTGAGCTTTACCGTATCTCTAGACTAGTTACGAGGGTCATGAATTTTACTCTGACCCTGGAGTTGCCTCTTCCCCTCTCTTTCCTCCTACCTGAGAAATGAAAAATGAGTCCCCATCGATACACGCTTGAACATCTGAAATCCTGTTCAATGCCGTGATTGTCCCTGAACTTTTATCCACACACAAAAACGCCTGGTAACATATTTGAACATGGAATAAAGGGTTACTCGTTCTTAAATATTTATTTTTAAGGCAAGCTTACACTACATGACTCTTGGTTATCACTCGTAATCACTGAATTTATGTGAGAATGTTTTTTCCTCTTGACCAAATGTAGTTTATGTACCTCGTCAGCATTGTGTTGTGTAGTATGTACACTGCTATGAGAAGACGCTGACAGATGACAAGAAACCTGGTTGTGTATTGTGATCAAGCGTTTTGTGTGGTTCAAAAGATGTTTTCTATTTTCTATGTTTTCTATTAGCCACAATTAGTGACTATTACCAATGTTGCCTGTAAAGTGCATCTTAAATCCGTCACCTGCTGTTCCTTTAAAGAGGTCAAAAATTAACACTCATCAAGTGCCAAACGTGAGTAAACAGTAGTTATTCTCCAGTTGGTCAGTAACTTTATAAGGAACATAAAATTATCTGGTAAAAAAAGATAATTTTGGACCCTTGATCCATATGCGGCATTCAGCTCTAACATATCAGTTGGTTTTGAGACAAAGTCTTTGCCATACCTTTATCACCCCACTATACTCTCCTAGACATGAATGTTTTTCTTGCCCTCATGCTTTCAAAAATAACTTTAGCTAAGAAAATCATTCTTTAAAATAGCTTCTTCTGGCATTTGATACATGCTGGTTTAACATCAATGTTGAAGTTTATGGCATCTGCTAACAGCGTGCAGAATTACCTCCCACTACCTTTCTTGTCTTTCATCCATATTCTCTCTCCCTCTCTTCACCTACATGTTGTTCCTCAGTGACATTTTATGAAACCATATTTCATGCACAAACAGATTAATTGAACTCCCTTTATTCCCTGTGAAGGAGTCCATTGGCTTTCTATATTTGTGGCCTCTGGCTGGACTGGGAGTGAGTTCCACTTGGATAAGCAGCGTAGGTCTAGTGATTACAGATAAAAACATAAGCGGGGGAATATTGTGTTCATTAAATGTGCTTGATGTACCTTCATAGAGCATGGGAATTTCATATAGTAGGAAAGAGGCAGAATGTTTTGAGGATTGGTCTTAATCGCTCATTCTATATGAGAACAAAGATTTGTTTCCTTATGGTTTATGTAGATAGAGTCCACCCCTCAGAGCCTAAATCCTCCTCTGTTCCCATTTCATGTCATGAGATTAGACTTTCAGTGGTTTACTTGAATTAAAAACATATTTTTTATGGCTTTGCTGCACATGATCAGGTTTCAGGTTATGTAACATAACTCAACACTGTTTTTGTTCAAGGTGTGTCTGAAAATACAGATGATGTATGTAATGTGAAATGGTGCACGTAAACCATTTTACTTAACTAATTTACAGTAATGCTCTTGAAATGAAAGAAGGTATTCAATGAGAATACATGTAGAAAGGAAATTGGTTTTTATCTATTTCAAATTGTAAATAAAAAACAGGGTGAAATAGACAGCTGAATAGTTAGAAGACAAGTTCATATTTAGTTATTACATGGTAATTACATAGTAATAACTTGTTCATAATACAAAAAATGACTGACACAATATGTAGTTACATTTTTTTTAAACAATGCATTATTGATAATATGTCTAAGAACATGTATTTACAAGTATTATTTTGAATTTCACATCCAGGAACAATGAGAATGAAACGCATTGTAGTTTTGTGTATGAGTTAGAGGGTTTGTTTGCTTCCCTTCAGAAATGCTGTATCAGATTTGTTTTGCTTGCAATGACATCACTTCCTGTACCCAAATCCAGGCCATTGGCCAGTTACCAGAAGTGTCTTGGATTCAAATATTTTTTTTGGAAGGTTCTAGCTTCACTTATACAATAATTTTAATACTCTCAGTGCCAGAGACGTTCTTGTTAAGTGTGAATTTCTACAAGAGCCTCTGTTCTGCACTGCCTCTCCAAATGACCTTATAACACTCAGCCATGTTTTACTCACTCTCTAAATTCAATAATGCTCAAAGACTGCTTTGAGTATCTGCGGTTTGAGATAACCCTCTGTTATTTTACTCTGAAAATTTAATCAGTGTGAAAGCAGAAATAATTTCCAGAATCCCTCTCTGCTTCTGTAAAAGCAATGTTATTTTCAAAATATATTAGTTTGTCTTCATATATTATATTAGTTTGTAGCAGAAGTGCATACAGGTGCAATCCCTTTACTATCCCTTTACACTTTGGTCTGTTCCTCACACAAAATGACATTAGCAGACTTAAATGCACTTATGGAGTTCTTATGAAGCTTCAAATCTTCAGTCCCCATTCGTTGTAACTGCATAGAAAAGAGCAACCAGCACAATTTACAGAATTTTGTGAATGCTTTTGGGTTCCACTGAAGAGAGTAAGTCAACATGAGAAAGTAAAAGATAACAGAGTTTTCATTTTGGGGTGAACTGTTACTGTAAAGCTCCCAAGAGCAACAAAAAGGTTTTTGAGCCTCATCAGATGCAGGGGTTCTTCTTTTTACATATTTTACTTTCTCCCACTCAGTGAGCACTCTGAATCATTTCTGTGTTGTACAGTATGGAAGCTCAAACACATGATCCCACATAAAGCACCGGAAAGTCATGCATCAACGCTTCTCCCTGTATAAGCTCAACGGGGCGGCACACACGTGCACGTGCTTGTGTGAACACACGATCTTACACTCTTACTTTTGTACACACTCACTACTGTGCCATATGCTCTATTTTCTGCTGCATCATTTATTTGGTCAGAACAGTGTGGGAGGTTGTTTTATTTCGGTTTTGCCCACAACCTGTCATTCAGGTCATTTAATTGGCACCTATGAGTTTCGGACACAGTTTGTATTTACCCACCTGAGAATTTGTGACAGGATGTGTGTGTGGTTTTTCTGTTCAGAGGTGCAAATGCAATTTTTGTTTGCAAGTAAGCAAGATAATGATGCTGGTTGGAGATAGAAGTGAATTTTCTGTAAAAGGCAAGGAGCTGTGTGTGTGTGTGTGTGTTGTTTGAAATGTGTGGTGTAGACCCAGTTACAGATGTGGTGTGAGTTTGTCACTCAGCATCAATGAAACAGGTGCATGTGGGCGTTAGTAACACATTTGTCTTTGCAAGGCAACACAGGCTCCCACTACCTGCTGTTGTCACAATGTTTTTTTTTTTAAACAGTATGTGTTTACATTACACAGTTCTTCTGGAGATAGAAAAAAACATTTGTTAGAAGTATGCATTGCTTATGGTGACAATGGTTCATTGACAAATTCATTGAGTGTTCATGATAATGAATAAAACAAAAAACATTATTAAGGAAAGTTTACTCAAATGGTGTAAAACCATCAAGTAATAATTTTATTACCTTACACCTTGAGTACATGTGAGTATATATATATTAGTTATTTTCTAAAAAGATTTTAAAATATATTAAGGTAAATTATATTTTTTACTTTTCTTAGAAATATTGTTACATTTTTGGAGAATTATCATTACCAACATTGGGACTTCCAGTCCTGAAAATGTTAACGACTTTTTAAGAAAAGTCTTAAAAATTCATAAATATTATAATTCTTGTTCCAATTCTAAAACTGTTAGGCGCATGTAGGAGAAGGAGGATGACATGGAGACGAGGTAATACAAAACAATGGGGCACTGTGGCGAGGAGGGCGGAGTTGAGGGACGTGAGAGTGAGCATGTAACTGCGATATAGACTATAGTCTACTTTTTCTGCTTGTTAATCATGTCTACCAGTATATCACCTACCCCTAATTTGGAGTTTTGAGTTCTCAATGTTTCAGTATATTTTCATATTGCAATTAATTATTTCTCAAGATCAAGTGTAATACAAGTTTTGATGATATGAGATCTTTAAATTCATTTTTACTTATTTAGCACTTTTTGGACATACAGACATTTTCTCAAAGTAGCTGTACAGGGTGTGAGACCTAAAACCCCTCATTAAGGTGACACAAGTCAATGAAACCTCCATGAGCGTAAAGAAGAAGACTTTGGACGAACCAAGGATCAAAGTGCAGAGCTGGTAGAATACGATGTGTATCTGAAGTGTTGGGATTTAAGGCTGAGCTCTTTAAGGTGCGAGAGAGCTGGGCTGCTTTTCATGCCTTTAGGCCTGCTCAACCGAACAATGGTGTGTCTCTCATTCTTGTACTTCTGTGGGCGTCCAGCCTGTAGCTAGCAGACAGCCACAGACTCTAACAGCTGCCAGACAGGACCAGTTTGTCCTCTGCCTGCTGAAAGAGGGAGCACAGAAACACAGACAAAGGGGAAAAAAACTTGTGTAGATATGTAGAACAGTGATTCTGGGGGAGTGGAAGGACTTCAATTTGGCTTTCATAAACCAATAAAACAGAAATGATGTCCAGAGACTGTATTTGTGAGGGCGGGGGTGAGTGGGCAAGATACAATATTTTTTTAAAGAAAAAATAAAAAAGCTCAATATGGGGACTGAGCCTATATGGTTATTTATTTGCTCAACCTATTTTTTTTTTTTTTTACCTTTGAGCTAAAGAAAAACCAATACAGATTTCATTGCAAATTTGCAGTGGTGGACAGTATGTTGTATGTTGTATGTTTTACTCCACTAAATTTCATAAAAACATAGTCATTTTTTTTACTATGACTATGTTTTTGACTATAAAACAAAAACATAGATCTGATAGCGATGTCTTTTTAATAAACAAGCTGATTGTTTTCATTGAAAGTTATGGATTGGTTTGAAAATTACTTGATTCAAATGATAGAAAACCATAATTGCAATCCATTTGTCCTTCAAGTTTCATACATTATGCTATGTACATTTTTGTTTGGTCGTTACACCATGCACCTGCACTAGTGTAGACGGCATCACTGATTTTAATGAATTCTATTCTAATATTGTGATTTTTTAAGCCATTACTCCAGTCTTCAGTGTCACAGATATGCTGACTTGATGCTCAAGAAATAGTTCATATGAATGTTGAAAACTGGCCAATATTTTTGTTGCAAGTGTGATATTCTTTTTTTTGGATTCTTTAATTTCAAAAAGTTATATCATTATAAATCTCTTTAACTTTAACTTTTGATCAATTCAAGTCATTGCTGAATAAAAGTATTAATTTCTTTCAAAGAAAAAATATGTTTTTCTTATTATTTGTATGATTGTGATTATAAAAACAAACTAAATAACAGAGAAAATGTAGCACTGTAACAAATAAGGTTTATATAAGATTTAAAAATATAAATAGATACTGTCCTTACTGTAAGGGCTGCCTGACTGATCAGCTTTGGTGACATTGATAACAGTCCCCCCCCCCCACCCACCCCCATTTGAACCAGTTAAAAGAATGTAATAAAACACATTTATTTGAAATTCATCTTGACTTGCGTTGGACGAAAGGCCTCCTTTTGTTTCCCAAAGCTCAGCAGGAAACCATGGATAACACACATTTTACTCACAACTAGATTTTTTTTCTATGATATATATTTTATGTTTTGTAGTTTGAAAAATGTAGTTTTTTTTCCAGATAATTTGAAAGAATAATCTTACTTCATCAATTTTGAATAAAACTCTCCCTCTGAAGACCTATTTTTCAAATAAATATCTCTCTTGAAATATACATTATAGAAAATTAATGCATTGAAAACATTTTCTTTTTTCATTTTTAATGGTATGTCCCACGGTTAAAAACATACTTCTCATCAGCAGGGGAATGCACTTTTGTTTATAGCCCTGATTTCAATTCCATCTTTTTTGGAGAAACACACAACAAATGCTCTATTATTTTCCAAATCATCCGTATTGTCTTCCCTGAAGCACTTTGTCTTGTGGGCCCTTTTCCCTAAGCAGTTAAATAAAGAAACAACATGGCTGCCCAATAAGCGCTGTAATCTTTTGGCCGTCTTCCAGACTCTGGCTGGCTGGTGCTTGTTATTCCTCTGTTCACTCAGTGAAGGAAAAAGTGAGTTTGAGTGATCTCAGACTTTGGTGAGGGATGAAGGCGTGATGCCGTCGGTTAGACAGGCAACAAGCTCTGTTCCGCTGGGAGGAAGAGGAGGTAGTGGAGGAGGAGGGAGTATTGAAGTCACACATGTGACTGTTAACCTCTTTATCTGGGATTTTAAAACCTTTCATTCTTGATCTACGTGTTCTCCCAAAATGGCTATTCCTATTACAGCACATCAAAGTACAGTCTCTTTGCGCACTTATGAGTTGATGTCAAGGATTATGTGAGACCAATAGAGCCTGTAGAAAGGAAAAAAACTGAAATTCGAGTCATTTGAGTCATTTCGAGTCATTTCAGTCATCACAACAAATACCCTAAGTACAAAAGTTTTTGAATTTTTTTTTGTGTTATTGTTATTTTAAATAAGTCATATATATAATTTAATAAGTTTATGTGAAAAAAAAACATTCAAATTTTTTTATTGTAACTTTTGATCAATGGAATCTGTCCATAAACTTTCTGACACAAAACGTTTGAATGGTTGAATGGTTGAGTAATGATTCTGACATTATTTACTTAATGTTATGTCATTCCAAACCAATATGGCTTTCTGTCTGCTGTCGAACACTTAAGTTAAAAAAAGAGTAGATTTCAGAAGAAAATAATACTTTACTTGAAGACAGACATGTGAGAGTTTAAAGAGAGGAATCTTTATTTCTCCCTCTCATAGAACCTATAGTAGTTTCCAAATGTTTTTCTGATCATTATCAAACTGTGGTTGTGTATTTGTCAGGTTGAAGCTGAAATGTGAGTGTTGTGTCCCTGTGGACAGAGAGAGAAAGAGAGACCTGCAAGATAACTTAACCTCAAGCTCTCTCATGGGAGATTACATCCTCAGGAAAATAGTTTGTGCATTTACATGTGTCACAGTAAGGTTAAAGTTACCTTTTATAAAAAAAAACTTTTTTTTCATGATCAACATTTAGTAGGCAGTTCCACACTATTGTATGATGATTCAGTATATAGATTAAAGATATGATAATCTATCTATCTTCTGCAAATCTAACCTGAAATTTTGAGTTTCAACCTGCTGCATGTTGCTTTCTAAAATGGCTGGTGAAATCTGGTGAAACATCTTGCAGCTTTCTGTACATAAACGCTAAATCCAAGACTTTGTGATGTCAAAGTAGGCATATTTCTTACAAGTTTTAGTTTTAGCTATTATTGTGCATGTATTTAGATATACATCAATTATAACGTCTCCCCAATTTATGGTTAAAAATAAATAACTCACAGCGGTGGTTAGCAGAGCTTTACCATAAAAAATATGGTAGCAACCATATTTGAAGTTTTTCAGATTGATTGTAAGTTTACAGTAAAAAAAATCATATATCTAGGTTACGACTGTAACCTTTCATTTCCTGAATAGGGAATGGCACTGTGGGAGCCATCTGCATGATTGCATTATGATGCTGTGATGGAACGTCACAGGCGGGTAATGTCATGAAGCAAGAACCTATAAAACCCACGGCAACAAAGCAGCGGCAGACACATAGGAGATATGGCAGGTTACAGTTATAAGTAACCTTACATTATAAGTATAGTGTTAGGTTAGAAATTGGGCTTCTAGTGATTGGATTCATCGTTCTTACTTTCAAGGAGACTCACGCTGCACTGTTGATGCTGTGTGAATGCAAATGACATATGTGAGATATATTTGGCATATGTTTACACGCTGCCAGAAGTTCTCGATGCTAACAACATCCAGCTCATCAAACTGAATAGCTACAGCACTGGTGTCTCTTCCTGGATGGAAGTATCTGCAGAGCGTGCTTCCAAAACCTGGGAAAAGGCACTAGACCTAGTGGCTGAGGGCAGAGATAAAGCTGAGCCCATCTCTTACCCCTTTGTTCGGTCCATTTGCGATCCCCAGGATCTAGATCGCCACTGAGCTTCATGCCACAGAGAGGACCATGCCCTGAGGACCACGAGCCTGGACGCTCTCCTCGAAGAGCGGGAGGCATTCGCCGTGTCCGTAATGGAAGTTGTTCACAGTGTGCATGCTCCGCTCCGCTCCAAAACAAACAACATAAAGACTGTGTGTGTCCTCACCTGTTATGTGAACGAGGGCAGGAATGCATACACAGTATAAACTTCTGTTCATTCACCATTTTTTCTCTCTTTTTCCTATTATAATATTGGTACACAGACAACAAAAAACAATCACACAAAGCGTTACTGAAGACAGAAGTTGCCGCTGCTCTGTTTATAGTTTCCTGGTTCATGACGTCTCCTACCTGTGATGTTCCTTCACACCGCTGGTTTGATTTCAGAAGTGCTTAATGATGTAGTCACGTACAGCGTTTACACAGCGTCTTCGACGCACCGCAAATTTCCTTGAAAGGGATTGTATATTTCTGAGGTATGTACTAGGTGCCACCATCATGGTAACACGTCACTAAATTAATGCAACAAACACAAGATGTAACTCTAATCTACATAATTTATAAGAAAAAAATAAGAAGAAAACAGTTATTCAGTGAAAAACTATTGAGTGGTCTCACAGAGAATTGTGGGAATGTCATTTTTTTTCTTACTGTATATTACAAATTGCCTTGTTCTTTTTTACTTCCAAAAATGCAATTTAACTACTAAAAAAAGATGACATTAAACAAATATTTTAAGATATCAGATTTTTGTACAGTCTCAATTTGAAGATTCACTTTTTACATAATTTGATAGTAAGTGTCACACTAAAACCTTTAATGTTTTTTCATTTTAATGATTGTTTTTTTCATTTTCAACATAATGAAAAAAGTTTGAATGAAATAAAATTCAAAGTTTCCCCTCTGTATCTTTCTTTTTTTTGAGACTCATTGGAGACAGACTGGCTTTACTGTCTGAGTCTGCTCATCTGCCCAGGTTGTATAGGCTGTTGGGTAAATGCAATCATCCCATGCTCATTTGGTTTCTCTTGGCAGGAGAGACATAAGCCCAGCTGTAGGGACCTCTGTCTGCACAATCAGACACACACACACACACACACACACACACACACACACACACACACACACACACACACACACACACACACACACACACACACACACACACACACACACACACACACACACACACACACACACACACACACACACACACACACACACACACACACACACACACACACACACACACACACACACACACACACACACACACACACACACACTCATGGACACATACCCTCGCCCTTATGGGACCTTCATCTACTAGATTTGGTTGCTGATTACCCTCTGAGCTTGAGAGAAACATTCTTCCTTCATCCTCCCTTGTGATCTTGCTGCCATTTGGCATGTCTGTTGTTAAAGTTGACCTTCAGCTGGAAGGTGCACAGCTTATTAAAGCACAACCTAAACATAAATGGAGATCTAATGACCTGCGGTGAATTAGACCAGACAAGTCTTGTGACCATTTGAAACAGAACTGCACCTCGAACCTTTCTGCCATCATTTCAATGTAGGTGCCAAGAGGGTCCTGTTTAACATTCATCACAGATGGCTGAACAGTATCATTAGATGCTGTTATCTTCACACAGTACTTGTTTTTCTCCTCATTATTCCATGATCTCTTTCGCTGTTGTGTTTCAAGGTCATGGCTCAGAGCGTGTGCCTGTTCCAATTCTCCGGTACAAACACATCACTGCTTGCTTAGTTTCTGTGGTAACAGCCCCACTGACCTCCTCGAATGTGGGCCAATTAGAGGAGTCTCTGATATAGGAGGGCACTAACTTGTGAAGTCTTTTTGCTTTGTGAAAGTGATTAAAAGGGTAAATCTTTCCATTTAGGGAGAGAGAGAGAGAAAGAGAGAGAAAGAAAGAAAATTGTAGCGAGAATAGAGGCTATTAAAGAGTACAGATGGGTAAGAATAAGTCTTGATAATGAGGAGGAAGCATGCTGTGTGCCAGCTCGGGTGTTTGTGTGTAATAATAATAATAATAATAATAATAATAATAATAAATTACACATTCATTTATTAATTATTTACATATTTATATGATGTAACATTGTTTTATTTGTTTTTAATAATTCATATAATATTATTATTAATAATAATAATAAATAATGATTGTTTTTTATAATCAAAATATTTTTTATTTAGTCAAATATATTATTTATGAATGAACATAAATGTAATAAATACATAATTATCAATGTGTATTATTTTATATAATCATAATAATAACAATAATAATAATAATAACAATCATAATAATAATAATCATAATAATAATAATTATTATTAATATATTTTTCTTTTACCTGTATATATTGTAACAAAAATGTATATTCCCTAAAGTATTGCCAATGTATTACCAATATTAATACAATGCAGTGAGATTTGCATTGCAAACCAAGAGCGTGAATGACAAACCCATATGGATTTGATTTATGTATTAGTTGCAGAATGAGTAAATTATTATGTAAAGTTCAGTAAATATATTTACATATTTAATGAATATATATTTTTCTGAACTTGGCTTAATAAAATCAAGTTGTTACCAAATTATTATATTGTAATACATTTATTTGTTTATTTTTGATATGGTTGTACCACACAATCCATTTTCTGTGTAATTTTTTAAATTTAAGTAAAAGCAACACCATGTTTCAGAAAAATGAGGCAGAATATGTATTTAGAAGGTTTTCATGCAATGTTTTCTATTATTTGCAGGTCCATTGTCTCGGAGCCCTTGTGAACTTTTGCCGGTTGGGGTGGGTCACCCAGTTCAGGCCATGTTAAAGAGTTTCACTGCCCTCTCAGGCTGCGCTAGCCGAGGAACTACCAGTCTTCCTCAGGAGGTGCATATCATCAACCTACGAAAAGGGAATGCACAAGGAGCCAGAGAAAAACCAGCAGAGGTAAAGTAAGGTTCCTTCACTGATAGGCCTCAAATGGAGGCAACAGATCCTTATGTGCACAACAAGCCTTTTCATACGCATCCACTTGCTCATTTCAGCCATGTCATAATTAGCATTAGAAATTGAGAGAGATATATGCTATTATTAATATCACTTTCATAAGGGTAATGACCATAGTGAGTGCTATTTAAAATTGTTCAAATAGCAATTTCACTGTGACGAAACATCAAACCACTAAACCTGGAAACCAAAAGTTGTTCAAATGGTTTCTTGGCAGAGCTGCTTCTTGCAGGTTTAACTTGCAATGATGAAGTGGTTATAAACATACTTTAATTTTGAACTTGGCTGAGGTGAGGTGAGTTGGCTGGGTTGTTAAGTTGTTAGTTCTCTTGTTAGTTGGTGGGGGTGTTGTAGAAACAGCGTGGGGTGCGTCCAGAGGGTTTGCCTGTGAATTGATGTTGTAATTGCTGGAAGAACTATTTGGCCGAGAGCACTGCTGACTCTAGATGTTCGCAGCAAGACAGTACAATCTCATGTTTGCGTTGTCATTTCTTTAATTAGATCCTTCTTCTTCAGCACATGCACAAAAACTATTCTGAAATGATCCCTTTCTGCCCAAGTTGTTCTTTAAAAAAAAAATTATCATTAGAAACCAATGAGTATGGAAAATGTGTACTTGGAGAAAGTACCTTTTTCAGCCCTTGCAAAACACCTAAAAAACAAACAAACAACAAACACCATTGGGTACCAGGAAAGTTGGGGTACATTTTTGAGGCTCTATCTGGAATTTTGAGGCAATGAGAGGGGCCAGAAGTAGAAAGAACAACAACAGAAAGAGTGCAAATGAATGCAGTTGTCGGGCACTATCAGCCACACGGATCGAGAGAAGCTTTTTCCTCCCTCTGAACTCTGTGTGGATTGGGCTTACAGCTCTATTGAAATACAATATCGGTCCCTGCCGACACAGACAATGATGGCTTTAAACTGCCTTGCTTTCGCTGTCGTGTGTTTTTTGCATCAGGGAGCAAGTATCACTCAACTGGGTCGGCGCAGACAAAAAGCTCTCTTCTTCATCCTTGCCAGGGTTCAAAGCCCTCTTGGATTTTACTCTGTGGCGCTCCGTCAGACTGCCGCTCATATCCATACCATGCCCTCATGCAGTGTAATCAGGATCGTTGTTGTTCCCTCCACCCTCACAGACAGGAAGCACAAGAAAAGCACACTGGCCAAAGCACAGGAGCGGAGCGCTGTAAACATCCGTGCCAGAGAGATCAGATTGTTGTTGGTGGCTTCAGTATGTGAAACAAAAGCCTGAGGAATGCTATCTGACATATCTCAGAAGAGTAAGCAACATCGAATGAGTGAGTGAGTGAGTGAGAGAGAGAGAGAGAGAGAGAGATAGAAAGAGCTTCTTTTGTTTGCAATTTGTCAATCCCAAAGTCATTTGCAAACAAAAGATTCAAGTGTTTGATAAACAAAATAAATGCTTTTATAGGCAAAATTCACTCCACTCTGTTGGCAGCTGCTTGAAATCCACTATACAGTCCACAGTTTCATGCTCAATTTGTGTCTCAATCAAGGTTTTCAGTCATTATTTTCTGTATATTTTGTGTCTAAACATTAAGACTCACCAAGCAAATGCAATGGTAAGTAAATAAAATAAAGCTATCAAGTTTATCTCTAGAACTCTGTGTGCTGACAGATCTTTTCTGGATAAATAAAAAGTTACTGAACTGAACGCTACTGTTCAATGACACATGAGCTGAATGGTTATGCTATGTTCAGGATAATGGCAAAAGAGTTATTCTGAACTGTAATGTCAATGTGTCATGCAAAGAAAATTCAAACTATAGTCGCACATAGCTAGATCTATATAGTCTGTAGTCTCAAATATACTTTATAATCAAACTATCATTACAGTGTCATTTTAATTACCTCATCTGTTGAAATGATGCCGGTGAATTGCAAAGCATGTACAAACATTTCCATATCGCAATGATCAGGTGCTTTCTTAACCTTACTTTTTCCTGTCATTTTTGTGTTTATTTTGCTGTTAACTCTTTCCCTGTCAGCATTTTTGAAAAAAAGTTGCCTGCCAATTGTAGCATTTCTGATAATTCTCATAAACGTTTAAGGGCCCCCAGAATAATTTGTTGCATGAATATCTGAACATCCGATAGAAAACATCTCGGTTACGTATGTACATATTAGATATGTATGTTACGTATGTCGAAACGCTATGGGAATGCTTTGCATAATACAAAGTGCAAAGTGACGCAAGCACAGATCCATTGAGAGATATTCTGCATTCGACATATCTATGCTGCCAGAAACTCTACCAACCTCTGAAGGCTGACCTCTGGTATTCTCTTGAGAATTTGCTCCAGGGCCCTGTCCTGCAAGGGATGCCTGAAGTGACTGCTCGTGGCACTTGCAATGCCAAAGGTCATGGGTTTGATCCCAGGGAAAGCAAGAACTGATTAAAATGTCAATGTATTCCTTGAATGCAATGTAAGTCGCTTAGGATTAAAGCATCTGCCAGATGCATAAATGTAAATGTAATGTAAGACCTTGATTGTGAGAGGTGGGGTGCCCCTCAGGGAAAACCCTTTGGTTTTGAGTCACTACTGAAGGGGCCTCATAGAAGGTGTTGCCATTAGACCCAGCAGTCTCAACTGCTCAGTGAGTGACTGGCCTAGCTTTATGATAGGATGGAACTGCACACTGAGAAAGTACACTCTTCCTAGCTTTACCTTTTCATTCTGCTTTACCCTGGCTTCTTCATGGGAGCAGGAATGACATCTTGATGCCGAACTGCTAACTGCCATGACTGAAGTAGATCAACAAGATGATGATGTGGTTCAGAACACGGCCCCTTGAGGATGCGGGTTAATAAAGCTAGACTGGGTAGAAGCAACTGATATCAGTAAGCCTTGCCCCTTCATAAACTTCTATGTTGTTGAAGGATGTAGATACATTTGACTGGTTTTTGTTTTAGTTGGAGGTTGAAGTCTTTTGCAAGAGACTTCGTCTCCAGTGTTAGTGCAAATGGCGTCTGGTTCCTCAGAACTGGATAGCCATTTTACCAATGTCTTTGCTAAAGTGAAAGTAAATGCAGTGCTTCCGGCTCTGGAAAGAGGAATCAGACCGCCAGATGAAGGCAGAGGCAAGGCCAGGCCTGTGGTTAGCCCTATTGATCAGTCCATTTGTGATCCCCATGACAAGATCGTCGCCTCCTCAACCTCCTCAGAGACTGCCAGGCAGGAGTGGAGCGTCTGCTCTGGAGGATGTCAACCTGCCCCTCGAGGCTAGCCTCTGTTTTTTTCTTGAGCATTCGCCCCAGGGCCCCGTCCTGCAGGGGACACCTGAAATGATTACTCTAAGATCTTCCTCAGAGGGCGTGAGTTTCCCAATAATGCCAGGATTCTGGGTGGCAACTGGAAGACTCTCTGGGGACCACTGCAACCTGACTCCGACGAGGTGGCAGGGTTGGCAGAATGATCCCCGAAAACATAGAGGGAAATAGGCACCGTGTATTGAGGTGTACAGTACTTCCCATCGGAGGGGATTACCCTCATAAGTCTTTCGCCATTGGTGTCAGAACCTATGCTTGCAGCCTTTTGAGGGAAAAGGATGGTCCTCGGATTCTTCTTATCTCTAGAAGGATCCCGACCCCCAATTGCTCTGAGGGGGTGTTTGGATAACAGCTCTCTATTTTTGGTAACTGCTACGAGGCACAGCATGTAGTCTTAGCAATATGCACCTGGTAAGAGCTTTTTTTTTTTTTTTTTTTCCTGAACACCTCAGTGTGAGGATAAGAAAGAAGGTGGCCCCGACACAGAAGTTTATTTAGTAGGAAATGAGACGTTCGTATATTCTTAGTGAACGTGCTTATCTAGGCTGGCCAGACGAGGTTTGCATGGTGACCGCTAGAGTCGCAACTCATAAGCTGGAGATTGAAGTGGCAAATCTTCATCTCTAGCCTCGACGCTAACAACATCCAGTCCCTCAGAGCAGGATAGCTGCAGAACCGGTGCCTCTACTGGGGTGAAAGTAACCCAAGTGCGTGCTTCCAGATCCCGGGAGAGGTGTGTGTCAAAGTGTGGACACGATGGGCGTTCACACTTCAATTCGATTTCATTGTGCACATTATCTGACGCAAAGCGTTCCCATAGCGTTTTAACGCAGCAATAGTTCCTTTAGTTCCTAATAGTTCCAAAAAATAGATGGAGTAGATCGAGTCTATCAATGACTTGACTTGCAAAAAATATAAATTTGAAACTATTTACACTGCCATTCAAAAGTTGGAGGTCAGTGAGGTTTTTTGAAAGAAATTAATGCTTTTTCAGCAAGGATGCAGTGGCCTTAAAAGCCAATAAAAAACAACTTAACACACACATACACATACACACACAATTAAATTAAATTAATTTATTAAATTAATTAAAATTAAATAAATGCTTTGAACTTTCAAATGCCTGGAAAATTCTTGAACTTTTTAACTATTCATCAGAGAATACTGACAATAGGTGCATAACGGTTTCCAAAAAACAAAAAAAATTAGGCAACACAATAGTTTTCAACGCTGATAATAATAGAAAATGTTTCTTGACCACCAAGAAACAGCTGGAGCTGGTTCGTAGTCAGTCTGAACAGTTCCCAAAACCACTTTAAAACAAGCAAACCAGTCCAGACTGGTCAGGTTGGGAGACCAGTTTTTTTCAGCAGGATTTCTGAATGTGTAAACGTCTCTAGGCAATTGAGCCAAACACCAGCAAGTCTGATAACATGACTCCTCTGTGCTCGAGCACCATGAGTCACAGGTCATGCTATTGAATCCCATCCTTTAAATGTGCTTTGTCAGGACTTTGCAATGGCCTGAAACCATGTGCTGGAGATGTGTGAAAATCAGCATGTCTCAACGAAACATCAGGATTCCAGCAGCCTATGGCGGAAAGCGGACTGGAGCTCTGCCGATGATGAATGAGACAAGTCGTTTTCTGCTATGCTATAATGCCATTACAACTTCATTTTTGTTGGCAAATGGCTAAAGAGCCAATTCCCTCTGATGCCATTGTTTTGGGTTTATATCCGTATCCTGGTAACAGATTTGCCTTTTTTTGTGCTATTTACATATAACTGGTTGTCAGCTGAATGAAGACTAAGACTGTTTACTCAGCACATTCTAGGGCCTTTTTGGAGTCTTGAGTGTAATATGTCTTGGTTCATTTTCCTTATGCAGATTTATTATGTATTTTTTTCTTTCATTGGGTGGAAAAAGGGAAAATAGGATATGTATAACATGAATAGTACAAAGTAAATGCTGCGACTAGCTTGGCAAGTACAAATGCAACAAAATAGTGTGAAAAGTTTCCATGTAGCTCCCTAAAATATGTAAAAAGCTTGTGGAAATGTACTTGCAGTGCCACCAGTGGCACCAAACTCTGAAAAAAGAGTATTGAAGACAATCTAAAAATGAAGACAAACTGTCAACCTACACATACTTAAAATGATCTCTTCACACTGAAGAAAGTATAACATTCCAGAAATTTGACTCTTTGCCTTTAAAGGCAGTAACTTAACAGTTGCATGCTCTTCATGCCCCATGCATATGAGCGAATTTTAAGCTTCCCTCACAATCCTTATATGAGGTAAGTGTTGTCTACACACACACGAAGATAACATAGTTCCTCTTTCTGCATTCCAAGCTGCAGATATTTCAAAGACTGGTCCAGATATTGTGTTCAGTGATTGGAAGAGAAGATTAAGGATTCACTGAACAAAAGTATAATGAAAGCTGTTGATGTAGACATATATCCGGACGAGGGATCAGAATATAATCATACATACATATTTGGAAACTGCAGGACTAAGTTGTGAACACATTAACATATTTACTGACATATTGTTTGAGACTTACATATATAAATACTTACTTAAATTATTCTTGCAATAGTTCCATTTTAGCACAGTTATACATAATTAACGGTTTATCAGCAGGACCTCAGCACTATTTCTAGATAACTAAAGTGCATTAAGTACAAACATTTAGCATTAAGTTCCAATTTAGCAGACATTAAGTATATCAATTTGGTATGCCAAAAGTTACATTTCAGGGTATTTATATTAAATACATTTGTATATATTTATAGTCAATATATACCATTTGTTTATATATCTGTAGCCTGTTAAATGGTTTGTTTAGCAAAATGAAATGAATATCCATATTACATTTTGTACATTTTAATATGACATTTTAAAATGATGGCTGGCTTATAGTTAGTATAGAAATAAATAGTAATGTCAAAATTATTTATATGTAATTACTGTTATTTAAATTTGCTTTTATTTTTAAACTTTAGTTGTAATTTTGTAATTTTATACTTTTTTTTAAATGTTCCATTTAGCTTTAATTGTTTAAACACACACACACACACACACACACACACACACACACACACACACACACACACACACACACACACACACACACACACACACACACACACACACACACACACACACACACACACACACACACACACACACACACACACACACACACACACACACACACACACACACACACACACACATATAAATATAAATTGAATCCATTGAAAAATGTTGTATTCCTTTATATTTTATAGTTGTGATGGGAAATAAAAAGTGTAATATGTTCTTTGAAAACACAGTTTAGTATCCAAAAGCTTATTACCTATTTTTACTTTCCAAATGACGTATCTTGTTTTAAGAATGATTATGATAGAAGTCAAAAGTACACATTAAGCAAAACTTTGTTTTTTTTTGACACTGTAACCGTGTGTCCAAAGTGCCCTTTGTGGTCGGATGCTTCGTTTAAAAACCATGACTCCAATTACTGGTCTCGAATTCAGCTTGTGTTGCTCAGAAGCCAGTAAACAATAATGTCCCAAAAGGGAGCTGTTGGGTAATTCTAATGGTGTTATTCTCAGAAGTCTCTCATTCACTTAATATCTGTTTCTCACTGTGGTTGAAGTTCACGTTTTTGTCCATTGTACCCCTTTGCAAAATATAAAAAGGCATTGTCTTGCTAATCACACAGAATGCTGAGCCCGGACATTGTCTTCCTTCCTTTGGGATTGCAGACTTTAGAAGTGTTCTAATGTCATGGAAGACTGTTTGTCCTTGACACATTTATGCAGCCGAGAGCGCTGCATTTCTTATGGTTTACATATAAACCCTCTGGACTATTTGTTTTGGACCGCTTCCAGATGTTCTCCATTTTTCTGTGGGTCCGTGTGCTCAGCATGTATAATATTTGTTGGCTTGCTTCACTCTGCTAATGAAGGAGTGCTGGGTTACCCAGCACGCCAAAACTTTCCTCACCAGTCATATGTAAGAGATTTTATGTATTGACGATACTTGACTCTGTCTTGACACCTAGCTCGCTGTCTCTCAGGCCTTTTTCACCTGTGTGGTCCTGTGTGGTCCTTAGGAGGACGGACAAATCTGCCTGTCCGTGACTCCTTGGTGGCACAAAAGAGGTTTGGAAGAGGCTGAGGCCAGTTTGTGGGGTCAGGGCTGTGAGGGAGAGAGTTTGGCACTGCTTCTTTTTTCACTTAAATGGAGAAAGATAAGCACCCAAGGACATCTGGCTGAATCACAATAAGCCTTGACATTAACAACCACCTACCTGGGGCATTGGCACAGAAATGGCCTTCTGGATTCACACACTCACACTCAAATAGCTAAACACACACCCAAAACCTCATTCTCTCTATTTTTCACAGATAAACCCACACATACAGACACTGTCCTTCAGTTCTAATCTAGCATGGAGACTGTAGTAGGGTCGTGTTTCATGTGCCCAGGCGCCACCGGCCTTCAACGACAGATGGATCAGATCCCAAGACATAAACAATTCAGTGAAGCCCTGATTTACTGCTCCTAAACACAGTGTTGAAAACCTAGAGGGGCGATAGGGTTACTGGCTATCCTGGTTCCTCCAACTAGCGGGACTTGTCCGCTATACACTGTGGACCAGAAAGATTTGCACTATGGACCATTAAGATTTGCTCTGATTTGCAAAAATAATCAATTGATGCAGCCTGATATAGTTGGTCTGACATATGATAACTTTAACAGTTATTTATTTATTAAATTGCCATTGGTTTAAACTTCAGTTGTTTAAAATAAAGATTTATTAATTTATTTATTTATAAAAAAAAATTTCCAAGTCAGATTCAAACTTGTTTCCCACAATGAACTCTGTTCAAAAACTTTGGGCTTAGTTTAAGCCAGGATTAAGCCATGGTCACACTACTTTGAGCATGCAAAGTTTCTTTGGACACTGCAACGGTCGTGAAGCGTCTTTTTATAAACATGAATTATATATATATATATATATATATATATATATATATATATATATATATATATATATTTTTTTTTTTTTTTTACATTTTGAGTGTATTACTATCTACTCAACTTTACAGCAAAAATATTGTTATTTTAAATCATCCAAGAGTGATGCTGTGATAATCAATCTTCTACTGGACACTCATGTTCATGTTTATATCATAATCAACATCTCTGTATTCATTAAAAATAACTATACTAAATGTATTCAAATATTTTAAGTAATGTTAAGCCATGACTTAGTGTTCTGTCAAAACCATGAATCCTGTGTTAATTTATATTTGTGCCCCCTCTTGAGACTGAGCAAATATACACACTGTCTTTCTCACATCCTCCTGTTAGAAATAACAGCATCACTTGCTCTTCATATTGTGTGAAATGTGCAAGCTGTTTGTCATGCAACCTCTTGGAATGCAAGTCAGGTCATAAAGTTCAAAAATTAATCTAATTTTGTTTGAAGTAGCCGTCCTCCTGTTTGTTTTGGACTAGGTCTTGGATGCTTGTTTACAAAGTCAGCATGAATGCGACTGGTCAGTCAGCAATTACGGCAAGGTTAGTCTCTGAACGCTCCAAATCCTCCACATCCCCTGACAGGCTTAACTCTGTTAGATAGAGGTGAAGACACTGGGTTTGAATTTTAAGGAAGAGTGTTTTGGGGTCAAAGTCAGATCTCAAGTCTATAGTAATTGTACTTCTTTGCTGTTGCTTAAGTATTATTTTGGGTAATTTGTACTTCATCCAAGCACTGTTGCAACTAAAGGGCCAGTCACACAGCGAAAACGCATGAATCACGCACGAACTGGTTCGAAACCGCGCACGTCCACGTCCGTCCACTGACGACCCACCTTCATATCACGCATGAACCGCGCACGTATCACATTCATTCCACTGACATCCACTGACAATGTGGATTCTGAAAGTGCTTGTACGTGGAACGTTCGCGAAGTGTGCGTGTTTGGACGTGCTCCGTCAGTGATTCATGCGTCGGGCGTGCGTCGAATGTTCGTGGAATACTTTGGTCAATTTCTCGACGCACAAGCACGCACAACAAGCACGCACAAACCCAATCTGTGAGTGATTTGTGAGTGATTCGTGCATGATCAGCTGTGTGACTGGCCCTTAACTTAGTAATGTTTTTAAGTGGAAACTGTGATATACTCTACCATTCAAATGTTTAGGGTAAACAATAATTTTATTAAGCAAGGACATATTCATTTTACCAACAGTGACAGACATTTAAAATGATACAAGTTTTTTTTTTTTTTTACTTTATATTCATCAAAGAATCATGAAAATCTGTATTCCAAAGAAATATTAAGAACACAAATATATTCAAATATATTCGAATAGAATAGTTATTTCAAGTTGTATTAATATATATATTAAAGTCACAGTTTTACTGTATTTTGTTTATCAAGGAAATTCAGCCTTGGTTGATATCTTACAAAAACATGTTGAGAAAGTATGATATGGTTATTGGTTATTTTATATTGCACATAAATACATTACCACTTACTCAGACAGCAGCTGCAAGGTGTCATTGCTGCCCTCTTATTCACACTGAACTAACATCCTTGTGTAAAATCTTTCCCAAGCAAAGCCTCCCTCCTTCTGCTCCCCTCACACATACACACATTTCCATTTTACTGCGCAAATCATAAGGAACGGTTTCCTGTCCCTCTCTCTTTTCCCAGTGCCAGTGTTTTGTACAGTGTTACTGTAGACGACCCAGGCTGTGTTATCCTCTCAATAACAGAGAGAAGTGCACAGCTGCGTTTTGCTCTGTAATGGCCGTGGCACTGGTCCAGACTGAACCACAGCACTAGGTAATTAAGTGAAACTGAACACCTAGCAGTGACTGTGCATACTGCCTTCACTTCCTCATCACCCTCACTGAAAATATAACAGCAATTTTTTTTGCTTCAGTGATTTTTTTTATGAGTAATGCAATATTTTTCCCTATGAAGAATTTTTCAGAGCTGTGGTGCAGTGAATATATTGAACGATACTGCTCATGTAGGAGATTCAAGTTCGAGCCTTGCTGGTGACATGCCCTGGATTCCAAGTATACATTTGTGTCTCTTTCGATACCGGTCAAACGAGGATAAAGTCCAAAAAAAAGAAAGAGACCCCAAGAAAGGGTTTGACCATCTTAGTTCTTTCCTGTGTTGAAGTATTTTCTATTGAAACAGGAAGTTGTCAGGACATATCACATAACTTGTCCTTTTTTAACCAGTCAATAGCCAGCCAATGTATTTTTTTATTTGTTTTTAAAGATTTCAGCTTTTTAAGTATAAAAAGAAGAAATATAATTGTATTGTATTATTTACATTTTAATTGAATTGTGTATGTATTTATTTAATTTAACAGTTCAACTCGAGTAAATCATACATCACTTTAAAAAAAAAAGATATCGGCATTGTCCTTTTAAAATATTTATACCGACTAAAACATTTTATCGGCTTTAGAAATTGCCTTAAATATAACGGACATGGACTTGACGTTTTAATCAGAATGGATTAGTTTTGATTCATTGGCCTTTCTGGGAATATAGGTTAGGATGACGTTTGATGATGCAATGGAATGTTCTTTTGGCGGAGCAGTAAGATCCTGACTCATTAAGGAGTCTTCCTTCTGTGCTTTTGATAAAGAGCCGTGTCTGTGGCCATCCCTGCAGTCCTGTACATCAAGACAGCTTTTTCCTCACTGTGAGAGCTGAGAAATAAGAGATATTTATATGGATCTCAGTGTCCTTATCTAAAGAGCACTTGCATTGAAAGTCCTACGATAGACAGTAAACCAGCTCAGTCAGAGAGCCCCTTTAAAGCTTGCAATCTGCTCCCTCCATCACTGCCACCTCCACAAAGGCCTGGCTGGAAGGTGGAAGTCTGATACCCTTGTGGCAGACAGCAGAGAATGGCTGTGTTTTGACACAGGCCGCTTGGGCGGTAATCCTTTAGTTCCAGGTTAACTCGCTCCTTCATCTCAATACACAAAACTGCAATGATCTCATCAGTCTCTGCAGTAACCTTTGGATCAAAGTTCCAGAACCTTTCTCTCTGCCTGCAAGTCTATATGTGTGTGCGTGTGGATGGATTGAGCATCTCGAAGAGAGGGGGAAACAAAGCATTCATTCTGTGGCTGTAGATGTGATAAGGGCAATAAGTATAGTGGGGACAAGAGTGTGTGTTCTGGAGAGGAACTCTATAGTCTGATAAGAGAAGAATTACTCTATGGCACATTTACACTAGATTAGATGCACTACTCAGAATGTGAATAAATATACCAGCTGGAGGAGATTGGAGCAGTGGTTCTCAACTGGTCTTGCAGAGTTGCAGATTTAACCCATACACTACCACATGTTTTTGAAAGACGTCTGTTATGCTCTTAAAAAATGTAAGATTGTGAAATAAATGCATTTTAAAATGTAATTTATTCCTGTAATGGTAAAGCTGAATTTTCAGCGTCCGTTACTCCAGTCTTTAGTGTGACATGACCAGAACTAAGGGTCTTCAGAATATTTTTTATCTGATTTTGAAACCTTTCTTATCATTATTAATGTTTATGCTAAATATTTTTGTGGATATCATGACTGTTTTCAAGGTTGATGTATAGGAAGTTCAAAAGAAGAATATAATCTTTTTGTAAACATCTTTACAGTCACTATTGATCAACTTGATAAATGCTAATTCTTATTGATTAAAACAACAACAACAAAAACACTTATTGTCCTCAAATGTTTGAGGGGGTAGTGTATGTTTTCATGAAGGCATGTTATGCAAACTGTGCAGTTTTTTTGTCTCATTTCTATAAGCCACAGACAAACTTGTGACAATTTGTGTTGTTCCAAGTCTATGGTTTACTATCAACTTAAAAAAAAAAGAAAAAATATTTTTGCTTAAGTTGATAAGCCTATTGTTTTTTTTCCCCAGTCTTAAACTAGGTTAAAAGTATGGAGTTTTTAATAGTTGAAGTTGATTCCAAAAAGAAAGGATGGCAGATGGTGGTTCAACTCAGCGATGACAAATAGTAATAGTTCTGCAATGAAAACTTTGTTACTGTCACAGTCTTGTCTTGTCGCGTCTGTCACATCTGGGTTACTTTATGTATCTTCCAGGTCCTGCACGGTCCCGTCTGTGTCTAATCACTGCCCAAGTCTCGCCAGCTGTTGCTGAGTGCCGTTTTTATAATAAAGTGAGTTAAGCAAAAATTAATCAAAACTACAGTATGAAAAAGATTAAACAATTGTGCAGGTGAATATATAGCACTAATACAAACATTTAGATAAAGATGTTTGCTATCAGCACTCAAGTTCTCTTAAATTATGTTAATGTGATAATATGTGAAATCTTGTGGTAAATGTGGAATTAGCTGTGGTCTATTTTTCAATGCAAACCTGAATCGACATACTTTTGGTCTTTTCCCTTCCTGTACAGTGCAAAAGCCATGTGACTTATCAAACGTTTACAGGGTGTGGTATTTCCCTTGTCAAAACTGTCTCTGTCACAAAAATAACCACGTTCTATCTTTTAAAAAACATGGGTAATTTAATTGCAACATGAGAGCAAACAGCGGATAGCCTGTATCTCTTATCCCTCTCTGAGAGTGTGATTCCACAGCATGGCTGAAAATAAACAAAGTCAAGCCAGTTTAATCTAACTCTCAGGCCATTTTTGTCTAATCAATTTAGCGAAAGTTAAACATCAAACACCAGCAATTGGCCGCAGCTCAGTGTGAGGCAGAGCGGATGATTGTTTTATCAGTGGAATTCTTAGATAGAGTGACTGGAGCCTCGCAAACCCAAACATGAGATTTTGACGAGGTGCAGGGGACAGTGGCAACATTACCACCTCCAACCTAAGCATTAATCTCAACTAATGCCATTCAATCTAATGCCATTCTCCATCATTTTAACATCAGATGATAAATGACAAAAAAGCATAAAATTATGACATTATCGCCTGCCATAATATCACAATGTTAAGCTGTAGTACAGTGTTTAAACCAGGCAAATAATGAACTGGTTCAAGTTTTGTGCACTGCAAATAAATAAATAAAAAATAAATAAAGGGCATGTTAATGAATTTTTAAGGCTCCTTTCTGTTTATTGTTTAAAGATATTTTATGTTTTACACTAAAATAATCTAAAAATGAAGATATATTTACTTGAGGACAAGTGCATTTTATATATTTTGCCACAGTTTTTTTTTACTTGTTTATAATAAGTCACCGTGAACCGGAAGTTGCAACCAACTTATTATTGTGACGTATTTTCGGAGTAAAATAGAATTTTGAATATAGAGGGCCTGGCTTGTTTTTTTGTCTCTGGGAATTGATTGGATCTTGAAAAGTGGGTGTTCCATTATGTCAAAACTCAAAGCAGACTTACACATGGAGGGGATGTTCTACCCAAACTGTCAAACTGACGTCAGAGAATAAAGGCAGTCATTGTCAGATTCTGTTCAGATATTACAAAGACAGTTTTTTCTTTTGTGAATCAGCTTGCATGGATTAAATGTTCAAGACTAGTAGTGTGAATTAAAAAAGTAAATAAGGTCAATTTTGATTTCATGCTGACTTTAAAACTGGCGAGAAAATCATTGTAGTAAGACAGTGCACTTACTACACTTACACAGTACCACACTCACTATATACATACACTAATAAAAATATATTTGCTTAAAGAAAATCTTAACATCTGTGTGGCGAGCAGGGCGGGGCTGAGGGACTTGAGGCCGGTTGAGTGATGAATGGCTTATTCTCACTTATTCTCAATGCGCACTGTTCCAGCCTCATCTCTCACTGAGAAGCAGAAGCATAAAAGGAAGAGCGGACATTTTATTTGTGTTTTGTGTTTGTGTGGGCGGTCTTCCGGGAGGGACTGCTGCCATTACTTATATTTTGTATTTGTTTATTTTGATATTAAAAGTTGTTAAACGTGTTACAATCTGTAAATTTATCTAGTCATGGATGAAGTATTTTTAGATAATCTAAAATCATGAAAATGAGCACAAATGTCTTTTAAATAATTAATTAATTTTTATAATTTTATTGTGTGCATTCGGTAGTTGTAGCTCAATGTTTTCACCAGGCAAATAGCGGTGGGTTTTTTGCACACAGAAAATGTCTCAGGTTACGTATGTAACCCTGGTTCCCTGAGGGGAACGAGACGCTGTGTCGAAGCACTAGGGGGGAAATAGCCTTGCGTGAGTCACGTGAAGATCTGTGCAACCAATGAGAAACGAACGCGTGTGAATCAGGGAACCAGGGTTACATACGTAACCCGAGACGTTCCCTTTCTGGGAACTCGAGCTGTGTCGAAGCACTAGGGGAACGCTATGCCAACGCCACCTCAGCAACGTCAGCATCCGGGTGTGTCCCAGCTCACTGAGAGAGCACCCTGGTTCCCGGGGCGGCATCGAGGTCTAGCTTGTAGAACCTCATGAATGTGTGCGGTGAGGACCAGCCAGCCGCAGCACAAACCTCAGACAAGGAGACTCCGGAGAGGAGAGCCTTGGATGCCGCCATGCTCCTAGTGGAGTGGGCTCGGACCCTCAAAGGAGAAGCATGACCGGCCGACTCGTAAGCTAGACAGATAGCCTCGACTATCCACCTGCTTAGAGTTTGCTTGGAAGCTGGAGCCCCCTCGGGAGCCCCAAAGCAAACGAACAGTTGGTCCGACTTACGCCAAGTGGCAGTCTTGAGAACGTAAGCGTCCAGCGCTCGCACTGGACAGACCTTGTTCTTGTGCTCCTGCTCATGATCGTCAAATGGGGGAGGGCAGAAGGCCTGCAGCGTGATAGACCGAGCCACATTAGTGGGAACCTTGGGGACGTAGCCTGGCCTCGGGTGGAGGAAAGCTTTCGCCATCCCGGGCGCAAACTCAAGACATGATGGGGCCACTGAGAGGGCCTGAAGGTCCCCGACCCTCTTAAGCGAGGTGATTGCCAGCAAAAGAAGGGTCTTAAGCGAGAGGTACTTGATAGAGATATCCTCTAGAGGTTCAGAGGGTGGCTGGGACAAGCCTAGGAGTACCACGGACAAGTCTCAGGCAGGCACCCTGGTCTGTGCCGCAGGTCTCAGCCTTAGTGTACCACGGAGGAAACGAGTGACTAGGGGGTCCCTGCCCAGGGATACCCCACCCAGAGGTATGTGGCAAGCCGCTATAGCAGCCACGTAGACCTTCAAGGTGGAGGGGGACAGCCCTGCCACAAATCTTTCTTGCAGGAACTCCAGTACTTTGCCAACTTGACAGGTTACTGGGTTCACCTGCCTTTCACTACACCAAGAAGTGAAGAGCTTCCACTTCAGGGCGTAGAGTTTCCTCATGGAGGGAGCTCTGGACTGAAGGATGGTCTCAACAACCTCGGCTGAGAGACCGGCCTCTATGAGCTGGGCCCCCTCAGGGGCCAGACCCACAGTTTCAACAGCTCTGGTTTCGGGTGAAGAATGCAACCTTCTGCCTGGGACAGAAGGTCCCTCCTGATCGGGATCTCCCAGGGGACCCCGTCGAGGAGGGACACAAGGTCCGCGAACCATATTCTGGACGGCCAGTGGGGGGCCACTAGCGTGAGACGGACCTTGTCCCGGCGAATCTTGGCCAGAACTCCCGGGAGCAGAGCGATCGGGGGAAAAGCGTACAGGCGTAACCTCGGCCACGCCTGTGTCACGGCATCCCGCCCCAGAGGCGCTGGATGTGTGAGTGAAAACCACAGAGGGCAATGGGAGTTTTCTACCGAGGCAAACAGGTCGACCTGTGCCTTTCCGTACCTTTCCCAAATTTGCTCCACCACCTCGGGGTGGAGTCGCCATTCCCCTGGTCTCGCCCCCTGTCTCGACAGGGCGTCTGCTCCCACATTCTGGACCCCCGGGATGTAGGCCGACCTGATAGAGAGCAGCTTTCCCTGGGCCCAGGGGAGGATCTGTCGCGCCATCTTGTAAAGTGGTTACGAACGCAGACCCCCCTGATGATTGATATATGCAACCGCAGTCATACTGTCGTCTTTTTTGTGAAAACAGTGACATGGTGGTCGCGAAGGTCCGGTAGGAACGCACAGAGTGCTTTGCGGATCGCCAGTAACTCTAACATGTTTATGTGCCAGGTCTGGTGCCGACTGTTCCATAGACCTTGTGAGGAGCGGTCTCTCAAGACCGCCCACCAGCCCGAGAGGGAGGCATCTGTCGAGAGAGAGACTCTCCGAGCCAGAGCTCCTAGCATTGGGCCTTGAGACAGAAACCAAGGATTCTTCCACATACTCAAGGTGCGTAGGCATCGCCCCGTGACCTTGATAATGCGAAGCGGGTTCCCTTTCGGGGAATACCCCTTGGTCTTTAGCCACCACTGCAGGGGCCTCATGTGCAGCAGGACTAGCGGGATGACGCTGGATGCCGCTGCCATGAGCCCTAACACCCTCTGAAAGTGTCTGACCGTGAGTGGCTGGCCTAACTTGATGCTCTTGACGGCTGAACAGATAGCTTGGATGCGCCCGGGGGAAAGCCGAGCCGACATCGCCACTGAGTCCCAGACGACTCCCAAGAAGGTGGTTCTCTGAGCAGGAGAAATGACACTCTTCTTGGCGTTCAGCCTCAACCCCAGCTCCTTTATGTGTGCGAGCACTACATCTCGATGTTGCTCCGTCAACTGCGGCGACTGGGCCAGAATAAGCCAGTCGTCTATATAATTTAAGACACGGATGCCCCGTAAGCGCAGTTGAGCTAGAGCAGCGTCCACGACTTTCGTGAACATGCGGGGTGAGAGCGCTAGGCCGAAAGGAAGCACCCGATACTGGTACGCCTTTCCCCCAAAGGCGAACCTCAGGAACTTCCTGTGTTGCGAAGGATGGAGACATGGAAATATGCGTCCTTGAGGTCGACTGTGACAAACCAATCCTCGGATCTGATCTGCACTACGATCTGTTTGAACTTTAGACGCTTGACCGCACGATTCAAGAGACGTAAATCCAGAATGGGCCGCAACCCTCCATCCTTCTTGGGAACTATGAAGTACCGGCTGTAGAACCCGGACTTGCTCTCTGCGAGGGGCACATGCTCGATGGCCCCTTTCGCCAGCAAAGTGTCTACTTCTTGTTCCATGACCAGAGCCTGCTGAGGGCCTACAGCTGACTGTAGGACCCCCGAGAACCGGGGTGGTGAAACCCCGAACTGAATGGCGTACCCTAAGGTGACCGTGCGCAGGACTGAGAGATACCGGGTAGCCGTGACCACGCATCCCGGAACTCTACTAGGGGAACCAGCCTCCCGGGGCTGGCCTCTGGTGCTAATAGCATGTCCACCACTGGGCCGGGATTTCCAGATTCCCGGGTGGACTGCTCTAGGACCCTCCTCGGAGGGGGTGGTTTTCCCATGGCGGGCTGACTGATCAGCTGCTCCAGGGATACACCACCTTGTTGCGGCTTGGCGTCAGGGCCGCTTGCTCTTAGCCTTCTTAGCGCTCAGATCGCCCCTTTTGCCAGATGCTTGAGCCTGTCGGCCCGACCCCCCGGGGTTCACCGGAGGGAGACGGGTGGCGACACTTCGTTTTTGAGCGGCCCTGTGTGAAGAGCTCTGAGCCCGCGCTTGACTGGCGGTCTCACGTGGAGGGCGGCGGGGAATAACTTTACTGAACGCCACCTGATGTCGTGCAGCCTCCTGAAACTTATCGACGACGCTTTTTACGGCGTCGCCGAACAAGCCCGAAGGGGACAGAGGGGCGTCCAGCAAAACAAGTTTGTCCCTATCTTTAATGGATTACAAATTGAGCCATAGATGTCTCTCCGTAGCCACCAGAGCTGCCATGGAGCGGCCGACAGAGTAGGCCGTCTCCCTAGTGGCCCGGAGAGACAGATCCACGGTCCGGCGCAGCTCTGCCACTGCCTCCGGACCGATACCGCCGCCCTCGTTGAGGTCTCAAGCAACTCAGCCTGATAAGCCTGCAGCAGAGCCGTGGTGTGCATGCACGCTGCGGCCTGACTAGAGGCTGAGTAAGCTTTCCCCACCAAAGACGACGTGACGCGCATCAGCTTGGAGGGGAGCGCCGGAGCTTTAATGGAGGATGCAGATTGGGGCACAAGGTAACTCGCAAGCGCCTCGTCCACCATCTGCATCCCCCCATAGCAATGACTTTGAGCCCCTACGAGATTCGTATACATCGGACTGTTCCGTGTATGAACTCTCTCAGAGGCTGGCTTTCCCCACGTTCTGGACACCTCGGCATGCAAATCGGGTAGGAAAGGCATAGCTCGGCGCGGGGGAGTGACGCGAGCCGGCAGATAACGCTCGTCTAACATACTTCTTTTAGGACGAGCGCTCCTGGTCTCCGCCGGCCATTCAATATCCAGACGAGAGACAGCTCGCGCCACAACCTCAACTAGCTATTCAAATGCCGGCGAAGAGAGTGGCGAAACCTCCCCAGCCGGGTCAACACTAGCTAAGTCCATCTCACTATCGGAACTCGACAAAGCTAGTGTTGGAGTTACAGCACGAACATCTTCCGAAGAGTGCCCGCGACTGGAACCCGTTTGATCTCGTGAGGGCTGAGGTAAGGACGGGCCCACCCCAGCGACCTCAGCGAGATCCATTTGTGAACCCCAGGACTGGGAGCGCCGCAAAGCCTCGGCTGCTGCAGGTCCTGAACCCCGGGGAACACTAGCCTGGGCGGCCTCGTTACAGACCGCCAGGCGGGAGCGGAGAACATGCAGGGAAAACTGCTCACAGTCTTTACAGCCGGCACCCTCAAGTGCCGACCGTGCATGTTCCACTCCTAAACAGATAACACACATAACGTGTGTATCCCTGCCCGTTATAAAACGAGGACAGGGATAAACACACGGTCTGAAACTCTGTTCATCTCTCGCCATACTTTTCACACTCATTCTCTGATTTTTTAAGCTATCACAGTCTCAAAAACCACTCTCGCACAGACACAGCACGCTGAAGGCATTCAGAGCTGACGCGCCCCGGTTTCAGACACGCCTTTATGCTCTTCCTCATGACGTCACCGGCTACGGCCGGCAGTGACGCATTCACACGCGTTCGTTTCTCATTGGTTGCACAGATCTTCACGTGACTCACGCAAGGCTATTTCCCCCCTAGTGCTTCGACACAGCTCGAGTTCCCAGAAAGGGAACGTTGTGTTTTATATTATTTATATATAAAATTCCATAAAAGAATATGGAATTTTATTCTTGCTTGTTCTTATAGATTATATCTTGAATATGAGTGCATTTTATGTATTTTGTCATCTTTTTTTAGCTTATTTATTTTTTAAATGTAGTACACTCAAATATACTCACTATATACATATACTATTAAATATATATTCTCTAAAAAAGTCTTAATATCTTGTATCATTTTATCTCACCTCATGTAAATATATCTCGATAAGATTTTTTTTTTTAAATATTAATGCAGCGCAGGTGGTGCTCATTATCAATCATGTCACCCGCCTTGCTCGTCACAGTTATATTTATGTGAAATACATAAAAAATACTTTGCGCTTTTTATGGTAAATCTATCAAATTAATCTATAATGAGCCTTTGGCAACTATTGGTAAATTCACCCCAGTGCAGAGACAAAATGTTCATCATAAAACAGTACCTGTGTCTCTTCTCTTTAATGAGGTCAAGTGTGTGTTTGTGCACACACAGAGGCTTAGGGCTATCATATTTATCCAAACTTTGCCCCTAAATTCATTCAAGCACACACAAACACACAGTGTGATTGCGATCGGTTACACACGTCCTCTGGTGTGTCTGCACAGACGGCTGATGAGGTAGATATATCTGTATGTTTGTGCGAGTAGATAGACATCACAGTACACTAAAGGAGCTTCAGGGTGAGAGGTCACAGATCACTGAGCAGTGGTGATAACGTCGCTCAACAGATTGATCTGACCCTCAATCTTTACCTCATTTCTTCTTCTTCAGCCATGCACAAAGAACCAAGATGCACAATCAAACAACACACACAAAGTTTTGCTTTTAGAATAGTGCCAAAGGTTTGTACATAGCCTTACATTATTTCAAACAGAGTGCAGTCAAACTGAATAGTAGCGAAGATCATGTACAGACACATGGCAGCGATTTTATCAAATTCACAAGAAAATCACTTGACAGTGCAAATCTCTGCTTTGCTAAGCAAAGTTAAGTGTGTTGCTCTGACACAATAACAGAGAATGTGCAAACATTGCATTATCTTGAGGAAACAAACTTCAGACTATAAATGTCTGAAAGAGTTATTTTCAAGATCTAATATTTTTCTTTTTGCATTTAGTTAAATCTGCCATTAAATATGGAAAACTGTTTCCACATCTGAGATACAGTTTAAAATAGATTCTAGTTGCAGAAATAACTGAAAACTAATGCAATTCAGATTCAGTATATATACAAATTCTCATGGTAGTACTCTCAAAAAGACATCTTTGTACCTTATATATACATTTATACCTTACCATATTTGCAAGATAATCCTGCAATTTTGATATATAAAGTCATATTGTGAGAAACAAAGTCACAATTGTGATATATAAAGTTCCAGTTACAATAAATAAAAGCACAATCACAATGGCTCTCCAAAT
Organism: Rhodeus uyekii; assembly: GCA_037043235.1. NCBI lineage: Eukaryota > Metazoa > Chordata > Actinopteri > Cypriniformes > Acheilognathidae > Rhodeus > Rhodeus uyekii. Next base: position 2,676,796 of record JAWRVZ010000040.1, on the reverse strand, counting down.
TCTCAAGACCAATTTCAATAAAACGGCAAAAACAAATGTGGTAATGTTAATATTGTAAATATGGTAAAACTAGTTAAGTAACTGGTCCCACTTTGTATCTTTCATTGTTATGTACTAAAATTTTAATATTAATTAATCATTTGATACAATGCAATTATTGTTATTTTATTATTAATTATTATACATGTTTTTACATTGTGTTTATATTAAAATATGCCTGCATCTAATTTTTGTAATTGCATCTATAATTACAGCACTGAGGTGCCCTTACACATTAACCCACTCATACCACCAAACCTGACCCAAACCTTACCTGTACCCCACCTTAATAGCAGTGTTTTGCTATACAATATGAACACAATAAGTACATAGTACTTATTTATTGATGTAAATATGTGGTAGTTAAAGACAGATTATATATAGTGTGACCTGTAACTCATTTATGCTATATATTAGTATTTAGTTAAAGTTAGTAATTAAATAAAGATAAAGGTCTGTGTGTAATCAGTACTTTATATTACCTAAACTGTAGAAAGACTGGTAATGTTAGGATTTATTTATATTTTAGTCCTAAATTTGTAGCAAACTACCCGTACATTAGACATCCCTAAAAGCGACTAGTTATCTGATCACTAACTTTTACTCAGTTTCCCCATTTCTCCATGAATTATTCCATATCATTAGTCATCTTCCATAAAAATCCTGCTGTTTCCCAGCAGTGAACACTGTGAATGCCATGTTCATTACTTAATGTTTTGCTTATCTTGAATTAGTTGGCATCTAATTAGAGGATGTTTAATGAACTAACAGTTTCGGAGGATCAGTCACATAACGAGCTCTGTCAGTAGAGTCAACACCCTTTCCTTTGAACAGGGAATTGCTGTCAGCAATAAAAGAGAAAGATTTACAGTATATAGAGTTGTGAAATAGTTTATTAATTAGTGCTATACACAAGAATGCAGGAATTATGAAGGTTTCACATACAAGTAGACAGGAACACCATAGTCTCCACACAGGAACTGCAGTGTCTTGCTGACATTGTTTGCTTTTTACTTAGGTCAATTTGTTTATTTAAATGGTAGGTTGCTAGTGTCAGGAAATAACTCCTGTTTATTTATAAACATAGAATAGTCAAGCAAGATGAATTGTGTCCGAATTGTGTGTTGAAGATGGTGAATCGCAGGCCTTGGCAGTGAGGAAACAGCAACAGGCTGAGCATCGTCTGCTAGATAGTAGTGATGTTACGTATGACACCGAAGCTTCGATGCGCGTATCGCTCATGTTACACAATTTGAAATGAAGCGCTGTATCGGGGTGTGTATTGGTTTCCCCGAGTCACGTGATCGATGACAAATGAAGCCTCACTTTCTGTCCAATCACGTGCGCGTTTCACTTTGCGTGTCAGAAGCTTCAAACCCCCTGATCTTCCTTAACGAGTCCTTGTTGACTCAGTCTGTTTGATGGTTTTGTGAGGAGAGTCAAGAGAGTTCTTATTGGTATAGACACACACACAATTATAGTACATGTATACAGTGTGATACATGTGTGATATCAAGTAAAATGTGGTTTTAATTATAAGTTTTTACAGACAGCGGCATGTGCGGAGAAGGAGGGGGGGGGGGGGGGTGTATGGAGACACTTGATTCTGTTTCGTACCTTGCACGAACACTACATAACTTAAATTAACATAACTTAGCTTACGCATTTCTTTTTAAACTTTTCTATTGTATATTATTGTTTTGATTTTTTTTCGATTTGTATTCGTTTGATCACTTTTCTTACCTTTTTCCCCTGACTACCCCCACTTTCACTTTCACTTGACGCAGACATTTTAACGAAATACCTGTCATGAGAAATCTGCTTCTCCTTTATCCACAACAACAGAAGCCTCTTCATCTCATAATTTATATTCGAACATAACTTCGATATAATCGTCATGCACTTGGAAGGATTTACATTATTGATAACATCCTTCTGCTTTAGGATGATATCGTGGATGTACTGCGATCATAGATGAGAGATCTCTCACGCGGACACATGCTCATAATGATCCTATCACAGAATGTCCTTATTGTGTGTGTGTGTGTGTGTGTGAGAGAGAGAGAGAGAGAGAGAGAGATAGTAAGCCTACGTTAGATTGAATCATATAAATTCATATTATATTTTATTGTCACACTTTATGGGTAAATGTTTTTTTTCTGGATACATTAAACATATACAGCTTTTATTTGTACATAGCATTGAAACGATGGAGTGTGTTGTGATTGCTTCATCTGACAGAGCTTCTTTCACAGGCTTCTGCCTGCTTTATTTTAAATAAGCACCAGATGACGCTGTTCATGACACTCGTGAAGCCTCGAATCTTTTCCCGAAACAGCCAGGGTGAAGCCTCAGTGCTTCATGAAGCCTCATTTCTACATCCCTACTAGATAGTCCAATGAAAAGTCCAGTGAAGTGATGCATAGATAAATCAGGCATGAACAGGGAGTGAAACAAACTGCACAGAGAATTGGAAACAAAACTGGATGGGGAGAAACAGCAGGCATGAGCACAAGAACAGAAGACAAGAACAGTCACACTTACACCTTATTTAAAGGCAGTACTAACAAGCTTCAGGTGCGATGAAACAATTAGCTCATCAGCTGAGAAGGGTTTACAACATAAACTGCCAACAGAAAATATAACAAAACAAGCAAAATGATCACACAGACCTACAAATCATGGCAATGCCGCCCCCTTAAGGGGAGGCACTGGCACCTGGCGCTATCAGAGGAACCTTCCTGTCAATTGTAATCATCGAGGAAGTGATCCAATATGTTCCCTGCAGGTACCCAACTTTTCTCTAATACATTTGAACAAATAGACGAGTTACCCATCTATGAGACATGGTGATGGGGGAACTGGAGAAAGCAGGTTAACAGAGAATGAAAAATGGGTTTTTGTTTTGGAAACATGGAGAACGGAATTTGTTTTCCTGTATGCAGGAGGAAGTTTGAGGTGAACTGCCACTGGAATAAGAAATTTACTTATTACAAATGGAGTGGAGAGGAATATTCTTTGAAGAAAGCCACCAACAACATAGATGGGAGAGTTTGGACTTGATGTACTCAAGGTTTCTGATCATTCCAGATGATGAAATGCACCCCTGAGCCTTCCCAACCAGTGGCGCCACTCATCCAACATAAGATTTGTCAGCTAGCAACTCTCTATTACCAATGACGTTATTGCCTTCAGCAGAAGACAAACAAATTTGAAATTTTTTTTTGCATGAATGCATCTTGTCATCCGCAGAACACTGGCAAAGAACCACTTGAACCTCCACCTCCAATGACTTCCACCACAAGCTGACAAGAGGAATCGGGGTCAATAAGAATGGGAGCTGAAACAAAATGGCTCCTAAAGTTGGAAAATGCTGCATTAGCTGCTTTAGACCACTGGAACATAATTTTTGTGGAGGTCAAGGCAGTCAGAAGGGGGGTTAGCTGGAAACGAAACAAAACAGCACACTTGTGCATAACCTACTAGAACTTGGAGACACTGAACAGTGAGACATCCACACCAGGAATTAAGGTCAACAATTGACAAAGGAACTCAAGAGGGCTAAATACATGAGGAGGTAATGAGGCGATTGGACGCAGCTGACAAGACAAACAAGGTGCTTGATGACACAACAGGTGAGGAAAACATGGGAGAACACAGACGGATACAGGAAGTGCATGAATGACACAACTGACAGGATGTGCATGAGAAACAGGAAGTACACGACTGATACGACACGAAGTTCACGAAGGACAAGACTGACAGGAAGTACACAAAGGACAAGAATGACGAGTAACACAAAAGGCCAAAGACATCAAGGTCAAAGGATAAGTATTTTTTAACCACAATTTCACCTCGATACAATACAAGGGTGCAGGGAACCTTTCTTTTCCACTAAGAAAAACCCCACACCTGCAGGAGAAGACGAAGGACGGATGAGTTTGGTTGATAGAGAATAAGAAATATATTTTTCCATGGCCTCCCTTTCCAGAGCAGAAATAAAATATATAATCTGCTTTTAGTTGGAGATGTATCAGGTAATAAGTCTATAACACAGTCATAGGGACTTTGAGGAAGAAGAAATGCAGCTCAAGACTTACGACACACACCTCCTCACCACCAAAGCTACAGCGCCACAGCCGCTTGCAGCCGCTCAACTCCTTTACGTAAATTGGGGACCACTGTGTTAAATGACATGGTGGGTTCGGTTTCGTATCACCCCTTGCAGGGATTTTAACCTCTGGGCTGGGTTTATATGGGGAGGTGCAGTTGTCTCCTATCAGAGCCTGTAGTTTCTTTGTAACTCAATCTGACCGATGCCTTCACAACACCATCAGACAGTGGTTAGTGCAGTGGCCTATGAAATCAGTTCCAGACTCACACTCTGAGCTTTACGCTGGCCATACATTACTTTTTATCTCTCGAAACATGATCATCTCAACCAGCTCTTTCTTCTGAGGCCTGGCTTTGGTCAAACAACTCTTGTTTGCAATTTAGTAGTGGTTGCAGTGGTGACACTGAGATTGAAGAGGGCTACAGCTGTAATTTGTTTTCCACTGCAATGGTGCTTGTGCTTGTGCTAGTTCTTGTCCAGGGGATCCGAGAATCTTCTTGGAATCATCTTATATTAGCACTTGAAAATTAGCACACAAGTTAGTATGTTACTACACAATCTGTCAACCTTATTGCTGATAGTTACAATTAAACAGAAGTGGCACCAGATATTTTCTTCCTTATTTTGAAGTACTTTTAAGCATAACAGATTATTGCAAAAGTATGTGGATTTGGATGTGGGCATTGCACCACAAAAAAGGAGGCAAATTAATGCAAACTTACAGCTTTCTAACATTATTTACTTTAGTAGTAGCTGGTTGAGGACTAGCAGGTTTAAGAACCACCTTTATTTCCGTGCCACCAAAAAGATATGTGTGTGTGCTTTGAAATGTATAATTTTTATGCCTTTTGCACATGCAATATAAAACGATGAACTAATTTCTCTATGAGCGTATATTCAATACATATGAATAATATTCAAATTCTGTAGAAATCTTTTGTAAACCATGTTGCATTGTTCCGTTTAGTGCATGCATTACAGCATCGCAGATGGAGTTTCACAGAACCTGTGCGATGTGGGACTAATCAATGCTCCCAATTCCCAGCATTGCCAATGTGTGATGCAGAGTATGTGAGCTCACCCCGGAGAGCTGGGTTTTAGCTCATTCCTAGCCAAGGTAATTTGCTTCTCACCTTGGAGCAGTTTTGGAACGACAGCACGACTGTGTTTGTGCCTCCTCTTAATGACTCACTTTTTTGGAATTGTTTCTGTCTGATTCTGAAATTCCACGATTTTAACAACCAGGAGAGATTGTGCTTGTGTTCCTCTACTTATAACTCTCTGCATCCCTTCAGACATGACTTTTACATCATTTACTCATAATTTTTGGATGAATAACACCTTTAATTATTTAGCAAATTGATCCATTTATTAGTTTAGTTTTTTCCTCCTCACTCAAAATCTTTCCATGCAGGTAGGATTTGTTTTTGAATGTCTGCTCAGACTGAGCCAAGTGGGAAGCATGGGTAGATAGGCCTTTTAGATGGTCATTAGATGGTCAATTGTACAGACATTAATAAGGCAAGTGAGTTGGGGGGAGATACTGTGTAATGAGAAGCTTGGGTCTCTTGCTTGTTCGTCTAAGTTTGTTCTGTGTCTGCCAGACCCTTTGTGATGATAAGCACTCTTTAATATCTTCCATTTTCTGCTCTCCAAAGCCCCCACTGTTATGATTATTGCCACACTTTTATTGCACTCATTGCTAAACACTCTCATTTACTCCAGTGTCCTCCCACGTAGGCCCAAATCTGCGGGGGAAATGCTCGTTTTGCAGCTCAAAACTTCAGTCAAAGCTCACTTGAGATGTATATTAACTGCATGCCATTTAGGGCAGTACATAAACACTTCAAAATTCCATCTACAAACACATCTGCTTCCTTTAAAATTATCATCTTGAAATGGCAAGGTTTATTGTTCTTTTATCTCATTCAGTTTTGTTGGACTAGGTTCTTGTCTCAAATGGCATACTTAGCTCTAACAACGTTTCACAAGTAAGGTGTGTTGAGGGCACATTGCAGCTACATAGAGGGCACCATTTGAACCATAATATGAAAATGTCACAGCCTGTGATCTGGTGTGATCGATGCACACAAGAGAAAGTCACAAGGCCGCATGTCCACATCAAGTGTCTCATTTAGGACATGCCGATTTTACATACTGTCACACTCTGTAATATACAGTAAATAAATGGGGTCATAAGGCATTTCAACAAGATGTTAGGTTCTCATAAACATAAATCTAAGTTATATGAAATGGTTTGATTTGGAAATGACCTTCTGGGCCTGAATGTTGCACTCCAGGCTAGGAATAAATTAATCTAATGTTTCAGTTAAAATCAAGTTTTCATGTGCATGCAGTTGAACTTTTCCTTTTTAACTTTTCTGAGTAACTGCATCAAAGCAAAGTGTTTGTAGATGTGATTCGACTGGATCTAAGATAATATAATTTCTGAATGAAGTTTTCAGTGTCTGATTGCTTAATATGTAAAGTGAATAATTTGGCCCTGGCTGTTCTGATGTAGCCGTGAGAATGTGTTCTAAAGTGTGTAATAGTATTAGCCTGAGAATCAGGTTTAGATCAGTAGGATCTAAAGGGCCAACTATGAAAGGTACTTTTTCAAGCTATATTAAAATATAATGTCCTCTGAGAGTTTGAAAGAATGATTCATCCCAAAATAAACATTTTATCATCATTTACTCATCATAATTTCATTCCAAACATAAATATAAATTATTATGCATTTTGACTACATGATGTTGTTGGTCACATTTTTTTCTAATTGATATTTGGAAATATATTTTCAAACCTGCTTCAAGCTGTATGAAATATTCAAAAGTTTAAAATAATGTCTCTCCTCAAAATACAGTGGAGTTCACTTATCTCGAGTCATGGTTAACTCGCCAATACTATTATCTCGACGTTTTTGAAGTGGAACCGCCAAACTTTAGGATTTAATGTTGATTCCTTAATGTCGCCGAAAACTAATATCTCGAGCAAATATCTCGGACAAAGTCGTCACTTCACATGGTTATATCGTGAGTCATGAGCGTACCTAGTTCACTGCGCATACGCGCATGCACGTACAGTCCCGCGCAGCCGCAGAAGAACTCGTAGAAGTGAGGCGCAGGAGTTGAGCCGAGTCGAGCGCGTCTGTGTTCAGTGAGTCCAGCGCGCCTGCAGTGAGTCTGTGTGTTCAGTGAGTCGAGTCTGTGTTCAGTGAATCGAGCACGTCTGCTGTGAGTGTGTGCGTTCAGTGAAGCATCATTGTCCAGGAATTCCCAGATTACATTGACATCGACAAAGACGTCGTTACTGATAGAAGCATTTGTTTTCAAGCAGACCGTTAAAGGCAAAAAGCAACAATGCATTTTAGAGTTTGTAAATAAACCATATTAACCGCGTGTGCAATACTTTCAGAACTGTGTCAGAGCGAAAGGACTGTGTTATGAGCGAATGTGTTAACACGTGTGTTGTGACTGTGTTTACACTGTGAGCGATCGTTGTGTTTGCAATGTTGGAGAATATAATTAAAGGTTTGTATGGAGAATGGAAGGTGTTTTTTATTGTATTCTGGTGAATATCTGCTGTTAGTTGGTGCACATATGCCTTTTGCTGTTAGCAAACATATACAGTGTATGTACATTTTTATAGCATGCCGATCGCTTCATCTAATACATAGATATATTGGGTATAGGTTATCTTGCTAAATGGTAATCTCGACGCTTTTTTGCAACCCCCGAGGCCGTCGAAATAACCGAACTCCACTGTAGTAGTAAAATAATAGTAGTAAAAAAGTTTATCATTTACTCATTTAGCATCATTTAATTCCATGAGAAATATTGAAGAATGTATACTTGTCACTATATTCCAAACTATAAGCTATATAGTATATATAGCTATATAGTATACTTTCAAAGAACACAAAACATAAAAAAATTATCATAATCATGAACTTTTCAAGAAGTATTAAATCTTTGTTCAATTATTCTAAATTGAAGTGCAGGTAATCAGTCTGTGCCTGACTGATGAAGAGGGTGAGTAATAAAGCTCTAAAGGTGATGAGGCAGTGCTTGTTTGTCATGTCAGTGTTGAGAGGTCATTAATCAAAGTTTGGAATGGAGTTTGGTTTCGACCCCACTGCAGTCCCCAAATCAGCAGGTTATATTTGGCTCACTGGGCGCCATCATAGGCTGTGAGACCAGGTATTTAGCTTTCACCGACTAATAAGACTACAACTTTTAGAAATGTATTTTATAAGCCTTTTCACTCATTCATAATTCATAAACCAGCAGTTAAACAATAAGTTCTGTAACTGACAGATATTAAACAAAAAAATATGTTAAACATCTTTACCATTTTATTGGCCACTACTGTACCATTTGTTTTTTATACAGATATATATATATATATATATATATATATATATATATATATATAATATTAATATATTAATTAATCAATTAATCAACCCATCCATGCTGTATAGCTTTCTATTTCTCTCTCTTCTCGGTCACTTTCACTATCACCATCTTTTTTTAACAAAAGAGCTTGTGTGTGAAAGTTCAAATACCAGTGAGGCCACATATCGTGGCCTTCCAAAGAAAAACACAGCTTTCTCAGTCGCTGTGCGATTATCAGTGGGGTGGAGACATAAATAGCACAAACTCTGATAAGGAGTAACAGGCGTCCACAGTGCTGCTGTAGTCATGTTTTTTGGCACTAACATTGCTGCAATAACAACAGAATGCAACTGAGGAGGGGAGGGAATAGAAAGGGAAAAGAGGACAGGAGAGACATTTGGAGGAATTTATGACAGTGAGGTTCTCCTTATTGGGGCCACAACCTCATGTGGGGTCCCCATAAAACAGAGTTGAGGGAGAATTCAATTTCAACTGTTGTAGCAGGATTTTAATTCTGATATAAACACAAGCTTTGCCAGCGTGATTTTCATAACAATAGGCTAATCTCATATTTTAAATAAGCTGCTTTAGTTGTGCTTAAAATATTATGTGAGATGTAGGGGCAAAGGTGAACTCAGTTTGAGAGTCAATGACAAATAAGAGTGACCAGATGAAGAAAATTAAAAGTATTTTTAAAATGCCAAGTTTGTAGAAATGTTTGTTGGTTTTAAAAGTATAACTACAATAGCAAAAAAAAAGAAAGAAAAAAAAGAGAAAAAAAAACAGTTCCGTTTCAAACAAATCAGTTTCATCATTTGTTTTCTAAAAATGTCACTTAAACATCAAATACATTTTGTTATTCATTGCAAAAATAATTCATGTTTTGCAGTTTTTCAAAATTATTGAATTATTATAAATTATTATTTTCTTCATAATTGTATCAGGACAGTTGTACCTCCCTGATATGTTTGACGATTTTCATTTGACAAAAGTTAAAAAGTGTCCCTAAAATTCCCTAAAATTGTTGAAGACCAAATGAACCATTTATGAATTCCTTCTAGCAGTAGCAGCTCAGTGGACTTTATACATGTGTCCTTCCTAACTTTAGTGAAAGTCCTCATTGTCTTCAGCACTCTATGCTTTTCAAATCTCTTCTCTTCTTTCTCATTTGACCTCTTTTTTTGCCGTGTTCAGGTGGCGTTACATCTGCGACCCATCCAGTCCCTGCAGATGCATCAGAAACCACTAGTCTTCGTCCTGAACTCCCCTCAGCCCGTCCTCTGGAAGCTTCGGACAGAGAAACTGGTCTCAGGAGTCAAACGCATCTTCCATGTGAGTCTGAGCTGCTTTATGACTCTCAAACCATCTCTCTATCACGGGCCTGTCTCTTTCTCCTTCCTCCCCAGCACTGCTTCCGAGCCAAGTCCATGTACATTTTCGCAGTAATGAATATTCAGATTCTCATTCATTCCAAATCAACAAGCATCTTTAAACACACAATTCATTTACACTCTATTTGGCTCTTCTTACCTTCCTCAAACAAACTTCTCCACTCTCCTGTCAGCAGAGGTCTTACTCGCTCAAAGATGCATTCAGGTGTGTGTACCCAGAGGAAACACAAACATGCTCACACCCACACATATGCACACGTAAATACACCCCATGCCAACACAACCATCTTTCAGACATAGGCTTGTGTAATTGCATCTGGCACAAGCTCACAGGTTTATATTGACTGCTGTGGATGTTTACCACGCTGCCTAAAGGATGCTTGGTGGCGAGACGGTGGCGTGGTTTTGGCTTCACTCTGTTCTCCACTGCTTTACCTATCGCTTCTGCCACAGAAACACTTATTGCTCAGTGGGTGCTCTTTCATAGCTGAGGAGACTTAAAGTTCTCAGATATGAATAAACTTTGTATAAAAAAATTACACAAATGGGACAATTGCATGGCTCAGATTTTTTGGTTTGGGAAAACTTAAATTTACATTGGATTGCAAAATGTTATATCTTGGCAAATTTAAAAGTCTAGAGATTTGTACTGAAACTTTAGAGGAGACACATGTGAAATAACTGGACGCATTCAGTAAAAAAAAAAGAGAGAGAGAGAGCATCAGGTCAGCCTCATTTATGAAACACAAGCTGAATTTTTGTGTGTAAAGTCTTTGTAAGATCATCTGCATAGTTTTGGGGGATGGATGTGTCCCCTTAAAAGCTATGTTTTTATGCACACAGATAATCTGATTATATTTGGATTGATGCCTCAATCAAACTGAAAAACCCTCATGTAAAATAAGCATGTAAATGTAGTTGTGCACTGGCATATGTTTTATATCATATGAACGTGCATCTGTTTCTTTACGTCATATGTCTTACAAAATAGATGAGACTGAATATTAACTAAAGATATGCTAAAAAGCACCTTTGACAAACATACAAAAAGTAACCAAAGATATGTCATCAAGGCAAAAATTACAAGCATACTTGCAAATTGTAATTTTTAATCAAAATGTCATATCTCGATCTTCCAGGGAAACTACAGACTGCTTTCTGCTTTTCCTACCCAACATCTTTTTCTGGTCCGATAACCTTTTACTTGGATGTACTTCACAATATAAAAGAAATGGTCTGTCATTAGTTTTGTTACATTGCAACTTTAATTAACATTCATAACATCACATCATCAATGGTATAAGTCTAAATCAAGATCTTTCTTTTTTCCCATACAGTTATGTAGACAGTGTACCTTATAATGGTTTTACAAACAGTTTATACAAATACATTCATGTGTTTAATGAATGAAGCCCATTGTTAGCTATACTATATGATGCACAATTGCGATGCTAAAAAGCCCTCTTTTGAGATGTTTTTTTTATTTCTGTGTGCTTTCAAAACATCTCGCCTGGAACATAATCAGAATCCATCTCCACACAACTATTTAAAATCCAAACCCTTTTGTAGTCACTGAATGGCAGAAAACATACACAACTATAAAAACTATTAAAAAACAAAAGAATCACTTATATGTTTGTCATGGAGTTGTTTATTCATGGAACCACTGAGACACCATTTTGATAGAAGCAACAATTCTCACAAAAAAATAAAGGACCAATGAGATCAGCAACAGTGACTCTCCCTGACAACATGACTGTTTTCCAGCCATTCTGTGAAACAAAGCAGAGTTACTTTATTCCTTTTCACCCCAAAATAACAATGACAAGATCCAGGGCGTTCCTCCCTGCAGGGTCCTCAGAGGAGAGCTGGAGGGACATGGGGGGATGGGGGTTAAATAAATTCAACCCCCTGAATAGCAAACCGTATTTAGTCAGACTTAATGAGAAAATGAGAAAATGAGTGGGCGGGTCAGGATTTGTGACCATAAGCATTGCTTTCCAGGATGAAAAATGGACTGTTAAAATGATTCCACCCCCCAGGCAATAGCATGTTCCCTGTCGGTCAATCATGTTCGATCGTACGTCAGAACGACTGACGAATTGAGATCTCACCTGAGAGACCAGTTATCTTACCAGCCGCTCGGATTGCTTCATATGAGGCTGCTTCAGCATTGGCTTCACGGCCGAATTCCGAGATGGGCATGGCAGAACGGTACCCACCGGGTGACAATCACCCTGTCCTGCCGCCAAGCCTTCAGCCGGTGGTTGGACCTTGCTTTTCTATGAGCAGGCGTTCCCCTTGAACAAGTGTCCAAGAATGCGGTTGTCTCAACAGATGCCTCCTCCACCGGCTGGGGTGCCATGTACAACAGGCATGTAGCCTCAGGAGTTTGAACTGGACCCCTCCTGCATTGGCATATCAATTGCCTTGAGTTACTACCAGTACATCTCGCCCAGGGCCACTTCGGATCGTGGTTAATAGGCAGACACATACTGGTCTGTACGGACAGTACTGCGGCCACTGCGTTCATAATCCATCAGGGTGGTCAACGCTCCCGTCGCATGTCACGGCATGTCTCGTCCGGCATCTCCTCCTATGGAGTCAAAAGCATCTGAGGCCAACCAACAGCAACAGATGCATTTGTTGGGTTTTGTTTTGTCACTGCTTCTTCTGGTGCAGTGTAAATTAGCCTTAGCAAACAAATATATTTGAAATTATGAAAGTTCATTTTCAAATATGAAACATATTTGCATTTTTACATGGACATGGACAAAATTCTGCTCTTAGAAACATGTGCATGTCGTGGTTACTAATGATTCTTTGGTTAGGTAGTCCAACACAGTAAATAAATTATGGACAATAAATTATGCTCCAAAATACCCAAATTTGTCTGGTAGTGAATATTAATTTCCCATCATGTCCCTATCCCCCTGAGAAATTCACAATGAAATGAGAGCAAGAGGCCTCACTTGTTTAACTCGGTCTCAGTCTTCCTGCCTTATGTACACTGTAAATACCTTTATGTAGCTAGCGGTTCTGTACAATAATCATTTTCAAATGTTTTAAAACCGTAGCATTCCAGAGGAATGTAGTGCTGAGAGCCACTATTATTTCCATGTGTGTAGATACGTTCTGCTCTCCTGCTTGTGTTGTGGATGTACAGAGAGTCCGTACGTGCATATAAATGCATGCTTTATTCTTTGTCTATGTAAGGGACTTTCTTAAACATGCATACTGACAAGCATAATAATATCTTCATAACTCCTTTAGTGGCCACAGAGAGAGGTCCACCCTACTACACCCTTCATTCTCGTTGAGTTAGTCTAGGCTTTTACCATGTTAGATTTGGTCTTTCTTCCAGAATTCAGAATGCTGTAGTTGTCATCACCTGGGTGTGGGAAGGAATTTATTTTGTAAAATTGCCCATCAACAGATTTCACTCTTTTTTGTATTGAACATAATGAAAACGAACCACAGAGAACCATGTTTTTTTGGACCGTAACCAAGGCTTAGGGTACAGATACTTTTGAGATTATGGATGAGAAAAATGTAATATTGTGCTAGACCACAAATTGAGTTATTTCCTGTGGAGACTAGATGTATTCTCATGTCAGCTTCATGTAATTTCATGCAGACGAATATATGGCCCAAATGTCAGAGGAGAATGTGCTGAGGTCATCCTTGGATGTTTATTAGCAAATCAGCGTTGTTGTAAATGTCTAGCTTTATATTCAGTGCTAATAAACAGCATGTTAATGATTTTGATTTTGGCCAAAATACAAGAAAGGTTTAAATCTGTTTGTGACAGATAGCAAGTAGCTGCAGTTTGGCCAAGACAAATCTTCAAAGTGCTCTGAAATGAAATGAGTGACTAAGATTTTACATATATATATATATATATATATATATATATATATATATATATATATATAGAGAGAGAGAGAGAGAGAGAGAGAGAGAGAGAGAGAGAGAGAGAGAGAGAGAGTTGGTAATGGGTGCAGTGTGTAATGTGGAGAGGAGAAAACGGAGCTGCAGGATTTCAGCAAACTCACTTTATTCAATAAACGTGAAACAAAAAACTTGAGAAATAAACAAAAATGGCACTCTGGTCCAAAACTTGGAGATACATAGGACAAGGAGTATGGCATCCAAACACGGGGAACATCCAAGTAATAATTTCAAATGTCAATAACTGACAAATACATGGGAACACAAGAGGGTATTTATACACATGAGGAGATAGGGAACACCTGACAAGACTTACGAGGGCAGTGATGAACACAACAGGTGCAGCAAGGGCATATGAAGATACACGAAGGGAACCGGAAGTGAACCAACATGACATGACTGTGACATATTTAAATATATATATATATATATATATATATATATATATATATATATATATATATATATATATATATATATATATATATATATATATATATATACTTTGTTGTGATAGACAACATTCGTAAATGAAGATTTCAAAACCTAATGGACTGCCTAAATAAGACAAACCTAATTTGGGCTCTCTAGGGAATAAAATACCACACATTAATGGATACAGCAATACCAGAATTAATTGCAATGAGCTCAGTGAGAAGAAGCTTATGGGTTATGTCAGTTGTAAATGTGTTTTTCAAACTGAATATTATTGATATGAAGAATTATATATTGTTACAAATATAAAGTTGTACATCTATTTTAAATAGTTACATAACAAAACAAAAACTATATATATATATATATATTGGATGTACATGCTAGATTAGCATCAGCATTGGCGGTTGAAAAGTCAGCTGACCATTAGTTTCATCTGATAGCACAGAAATAATGGTGCCTTGTGTGAGCTGATGATGTGATCTGTTGGCCCTGTTATTGCAAATGGGAATTTTACTCCTTAAGCCCTCTTTCTCCACTGGAACATCTCAATAATGAGTCAGAACTGTAAAAAAACAGAGACCTGATCCCATTGTTGAGCTGTCAGCACATACCTTCATCCCTCACTTCACATCTCCTTTTGCTCTTGGCTTTGATTTTATTAGCCCATGTTAAATGATGACATCACCTGAATATACATACAGCCCTCACAGTTAGTATGAGATCAGCCAAGGCAATGAGCTCACACTGTTTTTTTACTACAAGAACTTCCTTACCAGGGATCCTGACACACTCTCACACTCACTCTGTTGTATTCCGGAACTATTTCCGGCTCAATGCCCCGTGAACCGAGCCTAGTTCCAGCACATAACTGCAGCAGATGGTTTAAGTGTATGTAGCATCGTAGCCAAGTCATGTGCAGTTTTGTTAAAAAACTAAAAAAAACGTACAAACATAGTTGGAGCGGAAGCAGAGGTTTGCCATCTGCTCACGTCTAGGCACAAATCAACTCAGCTACTCCAGGGTCAGTGACAATGAATTTTTATTTATTTTTGGCTAGGTCTGTTAATTTATCTAAAGAAAGATTAGAAAAAATATGTTCATGCGATGACTATACCTGTTGTCCTGTTCTATGATGAACATCAACGTTTTAAATTTCCAAATTGTTAAAATAAATTTGTATCATTTTTCACAGAATAAAGTTAAACATGTCGTCTCGGGTTACGAATGTAACCCTGGTTCCCTGAGGGGAACGAGACGCTGCGTCTAGCGCTAGGGGAAATAGCCTTGCGTGAGTCACGTGAAGATCTGTGCAACCAATGAGAAACGAACGCGTGTGAATGCGTCACTGCCGGCGGTAGCCGGTGACGTCATGAGCTAGAGCATAAGAGCGCGTCCGAAACCCGGGCGCCTCAGCATGAATGTCTGAAGCGGGCACGGAGGCTCAAGGAGCTGAGGCAAAGACGCAGCGTCTCGTTCCCCTCAGGGAACCAGGGTTACATTCGTAACCCGAGACGTTCCCTTTCAGGGAACTCGAGCTGCGTCTAGCGCTAGGGGAACGCAATACCAACGCCACCTCAGTGACGCCGGCCTCCGGGTGTGTCCCAGCTCACTGAGAGAGCACCCTAGTCCCCGGGGCGGCATCGAGGTCCAAATGGTAAAACTTCATAAAAGTGTGCGGCGAAGACCAGCCAGCCGCAGCACAAACATCAGATAAGGACACTCCGGAGAGGAGTGCCTTGGATGCCGCCATGCTCCTAGTGGAGTGGGCTCGGACCCTCAGAGGAGAAGCATGTCCGGCCGACTCGTAAGCTAAGCAGATAGCCTCGACTATCCACCTGCTTAAGGTTTGCTTAGAGGCAGGAGCCCCCTCAGGGGTCCCAAAGCAAACGAACAATTGGTCCGACTTACGCCAAGTGGCAGTCTTGAAAACGTAAGCGTCCAGTGCTCGCACTGGACAGACCTTGTTCTTGTGCTCCTGCTCATGATCATCAAATGGGGGAGGGCAGAAGGCCTGCAGCGTGATAGACCGAGCCACATCAGTGGGAACCTTGGGGATATAGCCTGGCCTCGGGTGGAGAAATGCCTTTCCCATCCCGGGCGCAAACTGAAGACATGAAGGGGCCACTAAGAGGGCCTGAAGATCCCCAACCCTCTTGAGCGAGGCGATTGCCAGCAAAAGAAGGGTCTAAAGAGAGAGGTACTTAATAGAGATTCCTCTAAAGGTTCAAGGGGTGGCTGGGACAGGCCTAGGAGTACCACGGACAAGTCCCAGGCAGGCACCCTGGTCTGTGCCGCAGGTCTCAGCCTTAGTGTACCACGGAGGAAACGAGTGACTAGGGGGTCCCTGCCCAAGGATACCCCACCCAGAGGTACGTGGCAAGCCGCTATGGCAGCCACGTAGACCTTCAAGGTGGAGGGGGACAGCCCTGCCGCAAATCTTTCTTGCAGGAACTCCGGTACTTTGCCGACTTGACAGGTTACTTGGTTCATCTGCTTTTCGCTACACCAAGACATGAAGATCAAGGTGTAGAGTTTCCTCGTGGAGGGAGCTCTGGACTGAAAGATGGTCTCTACAACCTCAGCTGAGAGACCGGATTCTATGAGCTGGACCCCCTAAGGGGCCAGACACATTAGCTCTGGGCGGGGTCAGCAACCCTCCGCCTGGGCCAGAACTCCCGGGAGCAGAGTGATGGGAGGAAAAAGCGTACAGGCGTAGCCTCGGCCACGCCTGTACCATAACAACCCGCCCCAGAGGCCATGGATGTTTAAACGAAAGCCACAGAGGGCAGAGAAATTCTTACGGAGGCAAACAGGAGACCTGTGCCTGCCGTATATGTCCCAAATCTGCTCCAAATAAGAAGGGGACCAAGGGTTCCAGCCCTCGGGGAGAACCCCTGGTTTTCAGCCACCACTGCAGGGGTCTCGCACACAGTCGGCCCCATGGAATAATCGCTGGAGCCGCTGCATGGACCCTAACACCTCAGAGTGTCTCACGTGAGTGGCTGCCCCTCGATACTCTTGACGGCTGAACGAAGGCTTGAATGCGCTCGGGGAAGAGCCGAGCCAACATAGCCACTGAGTCCCAAAGACTCCCAAGAAAGTGGTTCTCTACGTGGGAGAAAGAACACTCTTCTTGGTGTTCAGCGTAAGAGTGTCACTCGTCGCTTAACAGCTCAACGAACGGCCTGGATGCTCTCGGGGAGGAACCGAGCAGACATGGCCACTGAGTCCCAAATGACTCCCAAGAAAGTGGTTCTCTGAGTGAGAGAAAGTACACTCTTCTTGGTGTTCCGCAGTAAGCATCGACGAGAACCAGGAGTTCTTCCGCATGCTCAGAGTGCGTGGGCATCGCCCCGTGACCTTGATCGCGAAGCGGGTTACCCCTCAGGGAGAACCCCTGGTCTTTAGCCACCACCATGAGTGGCTGGCCCAGCTTAATGCTCCTAACGGCTAGACGAACGGCCTTAATGCGCTCGGGGGAGAGCCGAGCAGACACGGCCACTGAGTCCCAAATGACCCCCAAGAAAGTGGTTCTCTGAGTAGGAGAAAGTACACTCTTCTTGGTGTTCAGCCGTAAGCATCGTGAGACGAGAACCAAGAGTTCTTCCGCATGCTCAGGGTGCGTGGGCATCGCCCCGTGACCTTGATTGCGAAGCGGGTACCCCTCAGGGAGAACCCCTGGTCTTAGTCTTAACCCCAGCTCCTCTGTGTGCGGGCACAACACCTCGATGTTGTGCTGCTAACTGCGGCGACTTGGCCAGGGTAAGCCAAGTTGTCGACATACTTCAGGACACGATAGTACCTTGCAAGTACAGAGGAGCTTAGAGCAGCCGGACCAAACACGGAAGCACTGATACTGGTACGCCTTCCCCCCTGAAGACGAACCACAGGAACTTCCTATTGTGGAAGGATGGGAATGAGGGATTTATATGTCTCTTATGTCGATCGTGCCGGACCCGTTATAGGACCTAATCTGTACTACGATCCGCCTGAGCGTCGCATCTCTTCGCATCCATTTAAGAGACAAAAATCCAGAATGAGCCGCAACCTTCCATCCTCCCTTCGGAACTATGAAGTAACAGCTGAAAAGCCCGGACTTGCTGTTCACGAGGGGTCCATACCCGATGGCCCCTTTCGCCAGCAGAGTGTCCACTTCTTGCTCCATGACCAGAGCCTGCTGAGGGCCTACCACTGCCCGAGAACCGGGGTGGTGAAACCCCAAGATAATGGCGTACCCGAAGGTTACCGCGCGCAGGACCCACTGAGAGATACCGGGTAGTCGTAACCCCGCAGCCCGTGAATTCTACTAAGGGAACCGGCCTCTGCGGGCCAGTCTCTGGTACTACGAACATATCCACCACTGAGCCGGGGCTGATACCGGAAACCCGGGTGGATTGCTCTAGGACCCTCCTTAGAGGGGGTGGTTTTCCCATGGCGGGCTGACTCTAGAGCTGCTCCTGGAAGACCCCACCTTGTTGCGGCTTGTAATCAGGGCCGCTTAGTCTAAGCCTACTTGGCGTTCAGGATAACCCTCAGATCACCCCCTCTACCAGCGGCATGAACTTGAACTTGTGGGCCCGACCCCCCCGGGGATTACCGGAGGAAGACGGGTGGCGACACTTTGTTTCTGAGCGGCCCTGTGCGAGGAGCTTTGAGACCGTGCTTGACTGGCGGTCTCACTTGGAGGCGGCGGGGAAGAAATTCGCTAAACGCCACCTGCTGTCGAGCAGCCTCCTGAACTCGTCGACGACGCTTTTCACGGCATCGCCGAACAAGCCCGAAGGGGACAGAGGAGCGTCCAGCAAAACAAATTTGTCCTATCTTTCATAGCTGACAAATTGAGCCAAAGGTGTCTCTCCGTAGCCACCAGAGCTGCCATGGAGCGGCCGACAGAGTAGGCCATCTCCCTAGTGGCCCGAAGAGACAGATCCACGGTCCGGCGCAGCTCTGCCACTGCCTCCGGACCGATACCGCCGCCCTCGTTGAGGTCCCCAAGCAACTCCGCCTGATATGCCTGCAGCAGTGTCGTGCCGTGCAGACACGCTGCGGCATGACTCGATGCTGAGTATGCTTTCCCCATCAAAGACGACGTGACGCGCATCGGCTTGGAGGGGAGCGCCAGAGCTTTAATGGAGGACGCAGACTGAGGGACGAGGTAACTCGCCCTCATCCACTTTCTTCAACCCTCCATATCAATGATCTTGAGCCCCTACTAGATTATTATACATCGTAATATTACGTGTATAAATTTTCTCAGAGGCTGGCCTTCCCCAAAATCTAGATACCTCGGCAGGTAAATCAGGTATGAAAGGCATTGCTCGGCGCAGGGAAATGACGCGAGTCAGAAGATAACGCTCGTCTAACATACTTAGGACGAGCGCTTCTGGTCTCTGCTGGCCAATCAAGCCCCAGACGTGAGACCGCTCGCGCCACAACCTCAACAAGCTCCTCAAACGCCGGCGAGGAGAGTGGCGAATCCTCCTCGACCGGGTCAACACTAGCAAAATCGATCTCACTCTCTGAACTTGATAGAGCTAGTGTTGGAGTCACAGCACGGGCATCTCACTCAGAGTGCTCGTGACTGGGACCCGCTTGATCTCGTGAAGGCTGAGGTAAGGACGGACCCACCCCAGCAGCCTCAGCGAGATCCATTTGTGATCCCCAGGACCGAGAGCGCCACAAAGCCTCGGCTACTGCAGGTCCCGAATCGCGGGGAACACCAGCCTGGGCGGCCTCGTTACAGACCGCCAGGCGGGAGCGGAGATCATGCAATGAAAAAGTTCATTCCACCGGGGCTCCGAACCCCGGTGTCCTGCATGATAGGTAAACACACTATCCACTGTACCACAGTGAGCATGCAGATAGAACCTCTCGCAGTCTTTACAACCGGCATTCTCAAGTGCCGACCGTGCTCCACTCCCAAACAGATTACACACATAACATGTGTATCCCTGCCCGTTATGAAACGTGGGCAAGGATAAACACACGGTGTGAACCTCTGTTCATTCGCCACATTTTCACACTCATTCTGATGATTTTTAGCTATCTCAACTCAAAATCTCTCTCACACAGACACAGCACGCTGAAGGCATTCAGAGCTGAGGCGCCCGGGTTTCGGACGCGCTCTTATGCTCTAGCTCATGACGTCACCGGCTACCGCCGGCAGTGACGCATTCACACGCGTTCGTTTCTCATTGGTTGCACAGATCTTCACGTGACTCACGCAAGGATATTTCCCCTAGCGCTAGACGCAGATCGAGTTCCCTGAAAGGGAACAGTGCATTTCCTCGATCCCAATATTATAATGAAACAAAAAAAATCTATTTTAATCTGTTTTGAAAAGATTTTTCCATTTCTTTGTTTTAGACGGTTATTTGTCATTGACCCTGGAACCAAGTTTCTACCTCTCAGGCCCTCAGAGTTGGTCCAATATTTTTACAGGTGAGTAATGGCTTTATAAGGCTGGTTGTCTGTGGACTAGCCCTGCCAATCCTTGTTTCCTGGTTCCAGCACTTGGAGGTCCAAAGAGGCAGATGGGAGTCCTGGAGTCTGAGCAGAAAGCTGGTGTTGGCTGCTTTCACCACCTGACCTAAAACAAAATCCCTGAAATACAAACATCTCATTGTAAAACTCAGTCCCTGTGATGCCATTTTCAATCCTCTGCCAGTTGTAAAAAGAATCTGAAGAGGACTATGGGTAGATACTTTTATTGCAGAATAATCTCAAAACATAGTTTTTGCCAAGAGAGGTCCAGAGAAACCAGAATAGTCGGCATTTGTTGAACTTTGTTGGTGACCAGCATGTGATATTGGTATCTTCAACATGCTTCTTTGCTTTCTTGCTCACCAGAAAGAAGTTTTTCTGGTGAACATCATCTGTTATGAATTAACCAGAATTAACCAGCCTGCACATTCATTCTGGTCTAAGTTGTGGTCTTCAGCAGGGCCTGTGTTTGGAGTCTGTGTTCGATCTGGCAAACGTTTTTGAAATAAATTGATGGCGCAACATTTTAAAACATTTGGCTGTTGTAAATTTGTTGCTCTTTCTGTATTTGCCAAGTGGCTGTTTTCCTGATTTTTATTGCCTTGGGAGGTTAGTAAAAACAGTCTCCCTCTCCCTCTGATTTTTAATTGAAACCATTGTGGGACCAATATTGGTTTGCGATGGAGGTTGATCTGCAGGAACGTTTTTTTTGTGGCGCTTGCAGACAGATGTTGTTGTTTGTTCCATGGCAGTCTCTCTCTCAGTTCACAGGAACACGACCAGGGAACTTTGCCAGGAACTTGATTAGTTTTCTGGAGTGAGCAGAACAAATCACCCACAAATTTATTTACCGCCTTCATCTCTTCTGCACGTCATGGCACGTTTGTTTCCCCCATCTCTGGAATTCACAACGCTTCTCTTTCCTCCTCTCTCACGCCTGTTTTAAACACTTCATCATCTCCTACAGGTATTTGTGCTTTCTCAAGAAGAGGGAGTTTTATAGTGAACGTTTTGGAGATTAGTGTGTGTGATTATAATTGATATGTCTCTTTTTTTTCTTAACATATGGTTGTAATATGTAGATGCTGATGGCAGAAGGTGCAGGAAATCCAGTGAAATATGCGTGTACTGTAGGTTACTAGCTGGAGGACAGATGTTAATCTGAGATATTAGAAGGACACAGGTGTGATGGAAATGGTGCATATGCTGCCTTCTTTGGCTGAGGCGTAAACGTAGGTGCCATTACAAAACCAGTGCGAAAACTATGGTAGCAGTGGGGTGTAAAATTTCATAACCCAATTTTTCAATCCCTTGGATCAGCAAATGCCAGATGTCAAACTGTTCTTGCTTTCTCAGCAGAAGTAGATAAAACATTTTGGTTTGGCTAGATGATGTGATATTTATTCGGGTTGTGTAAGACTCACCAACTCTGTTGGACATTTCTGAGTTCGTTGGGTTACCTCACAGATCCACTTTCGAAGATCATGTGGGCCTTAACACAGACTCAGACAGAGTTAGACTCCCGAGAGCAGAGTATGGACGTTAGCTCATATCTGAGAAAACCCAGGGCTAAGATCCAATCTGGACCTGTTTACCGACAGATACGGCATAAACAGGAAGATTTATGCGGGGCTAAGCCTGCTGAAATGTTCCAGACGCAGACGGGTTCTTGTGAGTATGAGAGGAGCAGGACTGAGAAGTGATGACACTCAAGACACTGAGACACTGCTGCAATATAGAGAGTTTTTTAAAAGCATGTTTGCATCTGTGTTGGATAGGTAAGCTGGGCAGTATCACTCAACAAGTCATGTTCACTAATAATTGCATGCAAAAGTTCTTACTTGGTGTACGTGTACAGAAAAGTATCCCATGCTAAAGTATCTTACGGAACAGGTGCATACACACACAGATCTTTCTGCATTTCTAAATGTGGGACTGTTAATACGGTTTGTAATTGGAATAATACATACCCAAACCATCCATTTAAGGACTTACTTCTACTTACTTCTGCTATTTCTGCTTCTGCTCTTAAGATGCACTTTCACATGATTCACTTTTTTTTTAATGGCTTAATTTTGTATGCATTACCTGTACACTTGTACTCTGATAAAAAAGAGTTCATATATATAGAAAATATAATCAATCTGATAGACAGGAAAAATAAAGACACATTTTTTTTGGTTTCTTTTTTACATTGATGCTGAAATAAAAACTGATTTGTAATTTGGATTGCGACGACAGTTTACAGCCTGAGGTAGCTACCTCCCACCGAGAGATTCTGCTGTTAACACACTAATTGTGCTCAATAAAGGTGAGCAGCAGCTTTCAGCACACTTACTACTGATGCTTACCACATCACTCACGAGACACACCGTTAAAGATAAACTTGCCTTTTAATCATTATCTGTTTTATTTCTGTTTACAGACTTCTATGCAAGATAGTAGTAACTGCCTTGTGTTATTACTTGCCTTTCACTCTGAAGTTATTATCTCAACTGTACAATGTGCATCATTTTCATGTACAGAGTTGAAACAAGTATTTTGTGTAGCAAGCAATACCATGGTACTTCATATATTTTATGACTCTGAATATCTGTGATATACATGTATCATGGTATTTACATGACCATGCCAAGTTTCTACTGTTGTCCTTCTTTTGTACAACAATTCTATAAACAAGACATTTGTCACAACTACGCTGATTGTAGGCAGAGACGAAAATGGATCTAAGTGCAGCAATCCTTAATGAACAAGGTTTACAAACAAAAATACTCAAACACTAGAATTATAAAAACAGGAACAGAACAACCAGGGTATAACACAACCAAAACAACAACAGACAACTTAACAGGGCTAAACATAGGGATCAAATATACAGGGAACTAATGAAAGAGATTAGATATAACTAACGGGACTAATGAGGTGATTACAGGTGACTAGGATGAAAACAAAGGAGCACATGCAGAAAACTGAACTGACAGACCACAAAAAAAACATTTGAACCCTATATTCACACAGAGCCTGTGTTATCTAAGAGATGCTGGTGTGCGATGCGGAGACACGAGGAGACGTAGGATAACAACTGAAAATGCTTTATTAAGAAATGAAAACAAAACAGCACACGTTCACATCCGACAAAGACAAGGAAACACAGGAGGGTATGAATACACATGAGGCAATTTATAAGTACAAATACACATAAATACAAATACACATATGTGTATATAAATACACATAAGGCAAATAGGGAACAGCTGACAAGACTTTAGGTAAGTGATTAGACAGATGGGAGCGTGAAGGACCTGGAAGATATGTAAAGGGACCTGGAAGGGAACAATGACAAGACAGGACCGTGAAAGCCTAATCATGACAACATTAATACTAATATTGCCTCACTCACATTTCAATATTTTACACGTTAGTGTGTATATTCTTTCTCTGCCAACAAAAATAATTCCAGAAGATTTCAAAGCATCAAGCTTTGATAGATAGATATGGGATAGATAGAGGGACAGCATTTTTCTCTCACAAAATGTATTGTAATGCCTATCCATTCCAAATTTACTGGTGAGAGAAGCCCTCCACCTAGCAATCCTAAAATAATGTTGTTGTTTTTTTGCATGTGTAGGATACATTTTTAAATGGTGGGTAAACTATTTCATTTCTTTAGATATTTATAGTCATATAACTTCTTCATCTGATGCCTGTACTAAAAGTTAGACTCATGTTTTATTATATGCCATAATCTTTTAAAAACATGTAATGTCCATCTGTATGCTGGCATTGAGTGTGATGGCTTTGGAAAGGATGAAGATTGTTTGGGGTTGGGGGCTTGGGGTCTGGCTGAGCTCCAGAGTGGGTTTATTGCTTTCATATTCCCTTTTGAAATTCTTGAGGTTTGATACTCTTCCCAAAGCCTGGAGCTAATTTAGTTTTAGACTTTCCTTCTAATTCCTCGAGACTAATTACAGCCCTATTCCCGCAATTAAATCGATAAACTCCTCTGTGCTCAGTTGGGCTTGCCAACAGAAGCCCAAAACCCTCTTCTCTCCCTTCCAATCCTCTTTAAAGCACAATTTTTTATTCAACAATGATAATAATAATAAATGTTTTTTGAGCACCAAATCAGCATGATTTTTGAAGGATCAGGTAACACTGAAGACTGGAGTAATGGCTGCTGAAAATTCAAACTAAACAAAAGTTAAAATGTATTATAATATTCACATAATCCTTTTAACATCTGAAATTGGTTTTTCATGTTTTAACGCATTATACTTTCTAAAGTGTGTTATAATATATTATTACTGTGATTACAATTATTCACAAGACCATGAAATGCTACCCAGTTGTTTTGTTAAATTGTAATATTTATTTATTTATTTGTTTTTACTGAAATTTTGTCAAATTAATACAGCCTTGGTGAGCATGAGGGACTTCTTTCAAACCATTAAATATCTTACCAACGCTAAACCTTTGGAAGGTAGTGTTTCAACTTCATACACCAAAAATTGGCACCATTGCCCTCCACTATAAGTGCCCCCCCCCCCCTTTTTTTTTGGTTGTAATTGAACTAAACTTGTGTCAAACTCTCAATATTTCTTTAAAAGGAAAACTGCACCGTTTTACACATGGTCTACAAAACCGAGGAACCCTAAAAATAACCTTCAGCCGAGACCTAAATTCTTCGATGGCCTCCATGCTTATTTCTCATGTTTTTCTTTCTCATTTTGAAATTTATCACTACTGGCAAGGATAAGGGCGTTTTCCTGGGGAGCCGTCCAGAGGTCAAGCAGATGTTCCTCATGGTACTGGGTCGTGCACCAGGACCGATCTCAGCTCATTCAGCACGACATATGCCTTTCTCAATCTCTTCCTCTCCCTCACTCCACCTCTTCTCTCTGTCACCGCACAATAGTACACAGGTCTCTGGCTGTAGTTCAGATTGGCTCTCTGCGCAGCTCGTATGAGGTCCATCAAAACTGTGGTGTGATATAATGGTTTAATTGGGGTTGCCAGCACAGAGCCAACAGAGAGTAGAAAGAACACCTTTGGGAGAATGAGAGAGAGAAACTAATGGAAAAAAACAGCACAAGCATGGAAATGTAATGAGTATGGGCTGTCTAGACCGTGTGCTTGGCTGTGTGGAGCTGTACTGCGAGTTTTTCAACATATGTGAATGTTTATCTCTCTGAAATGGAACATGTGGACCCAAGGTCCATATGCAGCCAAAAGGGAGGACCTTCGGAGCAAAGCCTGCCCAACTCAAGCAAGACGACATGCAGAGAAACTCACAACGCAATGCTTTATAAGTTTGTAAGATCGCACACATTTGCCAGCAATCAAATGAAACTTAAACACATTTTCTTGTTGTTCACATTGTATCTTTTTTAACTTCTTGGCCTTGTTACTTTAATATTTTACTCACATTAAAGTTTGCTTTAACTCTCTGTAATTACTTTAATTTGCATTTGTGTCACGTTTATGTTAGTTTTCACCCTGGACTCTTAGTTTACCTTGTCTGTGTCACATGTTCCCCGTTCCTGATCTCACCTCACCCAGTTCCCATCAGCACTTATCAGTCACAGGTGTTTTGTGTTTCTGTTAATCATAGTCAGTATTTAAGTTCTCCATGTTCACTCCCCTGTTGTCGATTGTTAACGTTATGTTGTGTATGGTCATCGTGTGGATGCCTCCTTGTTTTGCACTCTCATGTGCTAGTTTGGTTTCTATATTAAAGTGTTTGTTTGATTCCGTGCTCCGCGCTTCTCATTCCGCATCGCACGTCAGCTTCACATACACCTCAGTGACAGAACAATCGACCAGGTTTGTCACCTCAAAAGACTACGGCAAGATGGATTCTGAGTTACAGCTTTTGACCATCGCGCAAATGAGAAACCAGGACTTTTGCCAGTTTGCCCTCGAGTTTATTTATGTGGCTTGCCGTGCTCCCTTACAAGATGCTACTAATTCAAGGGCTGTTTGAAATCGGCGCTTTACGGCACTTTCCGGGGGGCCTTCCAGATACCACCAGCCTAAGTTGGCCCGAAGCCATTATTCGGTGTCTGGATTGCTACAACAACCGATCCAAACTGACAACTCCGTCTGCCACCTCACAAGCTGTTGCAGAGCACTCACCAGCCTCAACGCCCGCTTTTCGTGGGGATGACCCGGAGCCCGCTAGAGTGCAGCCCGGACCAGTTCATCTCGCTGGTCGGGCTGCGTTCGCGCCCCCAGCTTGTCCGCCACCTCCTACGCCCGTTGTTTGCCAAAGAGTGCCTGCATTCAGAGAGCCGAGTCCCGCGACCAGCCAGCGGAGCTCGGTAGCATTGTTTCCCAGAGCGGCCGAAACCGAACAGAGTTCCTCCCGAGCGGCCGAAACCGAACAGAGTTCCTCCCGAGCGGCCGAAACCGAACAGAGTTCCTCCCGAGCGGCCGAAACCGAACAGAGTTCCTCCCGAGCGGCCGAAACCGAACAGAGTTCCTCCCGAGCGGCCGAAACCGAACAGAGTTCCTCCCGAGCGGCCGAAACCGAACAGAGTTCCTCCCGAGCGGCCGAAACCGAACAGAGTTCCTCCCGAGCGGCCGAAACCGAACAGAGTTCCTCCCGAGCGGCCGAAACCGAACAGAGTTCCTCCCGAGCGGCCGAAACCGAACAGAGTTCCTCCCGAGCGGCCGAAACCGAACAGAGTTCCTCCCGAGCGGCCGAAACCGAACAGAGTTCCTCCCGAGCGGCCGAAACCGAACAGAGTTCCTCCCGAGCGGCCGAAACCGAACAGAGTTCCTCCCGAGCGGCCGAAACCGAACAGAGTTCCTCCCGAGCGGCCGAAACCGAACAGAGTTCCTCCCGAGCGGCCGAAACCGAACAGAGTTCCTCCCGAGCGGCCGAAACCGAACAGAGTTCCTCCCGAGCGGCCGAAACCGAACAGAGTTCCTCCCGAGCGGCCGAAACCGAACAGAGTTCCTCCCGAGCGGCCGAAACCGAACAGAGTTCCTCCCGAGCGGCCGAAACCGAACAGAGTTCCTCCCGAGCGGCCGAAACCGAACAGAGTTCCTCCCGAGCGGCCGAAACCGAACAGAGTTCCTCCCGAGCGGCCGAAACCGAACAGAGTTCCTCCCGAGCGGCCGAAACCGAACAGAGTTCCTCCCGAGCGGCCGAAACCGAACAGAGTTCCTCCCGAGCGGCCGAAACCGAACAGAGTTCCTCCCGAGCGGCCGAAACCGAACAGAGTTCCTCCCGAGCGGCCGAAACCGAACAGAGTTCCTCCCGAGCGGCCGAAACCGAACAGAGTTCCTCCCGAGCGGCCGAAACCGAACAGAGTTCCTCCCGAGCGGCCGAAACCGAACAGAGTTCCTCCCGAGCGGCCGAAACCGAACAGAGTTCCTCCCGAGCGGCCGAAACCGAACAGAGTTCCTCCCGAGCGGCCGAAACCGAACAGAGTTCCTCCCGAGCGGCCGAAACCGAACAGAGTTCCTCCCGAGCGGCCGAAACCGAACAGAGTTCCTCCCGAGCGGCCGACACCGAACAGAGTTCCTCCCGAGCGGCGTTCAGCCGGTCGTTCAGCCGGTCCCGCCCCCCTCACCCAGTGTCGTACTTTCTCCGGCGCGAGGTCGCGCCTGCCGGGAGGGGGGTGTAATGTCACGTTTATGTTAGTTTTCACCCTGGACTCTTAGTTTACCTTGTCTGTGTCACATGTTCCCCGTTCCTGATCTCACCTCACCCAGTTCCCATCAGCACTTATCAGTCACAGGTGTTTTGTGTTTCTGTTAATCATAGTCAGTATTTAAGTTCTCCATGTTCACTCCCCTGTTGTCGATTGTTAACGTTATGTTGTGTATGGTCATCGTGTGGATGCCTCCTTGTTTTGCACTCTCATGTGCTATTTTGGTTTCTATATTAAAGTGTTTATGTTTGATTCCGCGCTTCTCATTCCGCATCGCACGTCAGCTTCACATACACCTCAGTGACAATTTGAAGGAAATCAAGCATATTTAGAGTATCCTGGATGAATGTTTAGCTGGCAGAAGCTGGCAAGTCTCCTCAGTTATGAGTTGCTTTGACAGCTGTGAAGGGTCCATACTGTGTATTTCTTCCTGTCCACGATTACTCTAACACTACTCTTTTATCTGTACATTTACAATAATGATCTGTTTATTATCAGAATGATACCTCAATCACAATAATAAATGCTGAATTAAAAACACCT
This sequence comes from Rhodeus uyekii, assembly GCA_037043235.1. Taxonomy (NCBI): domain Eukaryota; kingdom Metazoa; phylum Chordata; class Actinopteri; order Cypriniformes; family Acheilognathidae; genus Rhodeus; species Rhodeus uyekii. Next base: position 2,647,776 of record JAWRVZ010000040.1, on the reverse strand, counting down.
CTGTTGGGTAAACAATTAATTGTGATGTGAATTTGAAGTTAAACTTATACAATTAGAAGCATATTTGCATATTTCAAATCTGAAATATTTTTTTTTGCTAAAGAATAATTAGCACGTAAAACTTCTCAAAACTCAACTTCTCAAAATTCAACCGTTTTCAACTTGCGTATATGAGCAAGGCAGTGTGTTTCTTTGCAAAATAAATGAGTATTTTTTTTATTGTGTTTTTATGAATATATAAAACAAAACATATCATTGGGGTTGAGAGGGACTCTTATTGTGTTTTCTTTAATAAAATCCATTGCACAAAAATGATGCCACGTTATCCTAAAATTGTCAATTCCATCTCTCTCCCACCAATCTTTGCTACATACTTTTATCCATGTGTAGTTATTAGAGGGGAAAAGCAAGTTTGAAACTTCACATTCTTCAAAGTTTAATCTTTTATTTAACTTTTTTAACTCACTGGTTGCATTTCCCAGCATAAATGCTGCTTTTAAAATGCACATATATTCTATTTGGAATATATGTGATGCACATCTGTACATTTAAAGTTCGCATTTATGTTCACAATCTGCAATCAGTCAAAAGGTTTGCGGATGCTACAATCCACCCAAAAATTTGAATTGACTTTTACTCAACCTCATAGCGTTTCAAAGATATTTTTAATGCACCATTGCCATATAATATATATATATTAATGCTAACCAATTGAAACCATAGAATGCTTTAGTTTTGGCTTATAAATATTTTGGCAAATGTACTATAATAGGTTAAGTCAAGTCACCTTTATTTATATAGCACTTTTAACGATACAGATTGTTTCAAAGCAGCTTTACCGAGATGATAATGCAACAAAGTTTTTTTTAGCTGTACTGCAGCTCTAGAAGAGCAGGCCAGTCAATAATATTGATGAATAAAAAGTGTCTGCTCTTCTTTGGATAAAAGTATCTGTCAAATGCATAAATGTAAATGTCTGCATGACAAAGTACTTGATCCCCTTAAAGTCTGACTTTGATGGTCTGCATTGCTTTTGCATGTGTGAAAGTGTGTACATATGTTGTCTATAAGACTAATCTCAACCGCTAGCTCTCCATTCTACCTCTCGCCCGTCTCCCCTGATACACAGCAGTGGGTTATATAAACAGTGCAAAGCAGACACCTTATTGTGTAAGAGGACCAAGTGTAAAAATATGGATCACACATTCGAAGAGGCTTTCAGAAAACCATCAGGACAGAGTATTAAAGATATGTGTTGGCAAAGATTGTGTGGAAGGCTTCATTTTGGAAAGCCCTGTTGTTATACTCTCTTTTTTTTTTCTTTCTTTCCACTCATAATCTGTAGTCTTGCCCATAAAATTTATTACCTCAGACTTTCTCCCTGTAAAATGGGATGTGCATATCAATACAGCTTTGAGTTTTATGGGCCTGTCTTTATCAACAGAGCGATCTTTGTTTCTTGAAAAACCGCTCCACGAGTTAACAAAAGGGATTTGTACTGTACGGACAGAAAAAAATCAGCCAAATTTTCCTTTTAATACAGTTCATAAAAAACATGTGTACAAATAAATTATTGAATGTTGACAAAAGCCACGATTACTATTTCAGAAAGTTTGGTCTCAAAGTGATATGGAACTGGACTTAATATTCCTGGATCATTTAGACTCATTTAGACCTAGACTTAAAAAAAAAAAAGATGGATGACACACCTTCACTGTCTTCGATTGTAGAAAAGTGAAGCCGTCTAAGATTAAAATATGGTGCTGACATGTTGCGCTGATTCGGGACCCAAATCTGTGCCTTAGTGAACATGAAGTGGAGCCAAGGTATCAAGGCTCTTCCCACACTCCTGCAGAAATGTATTATTTCGTTGTGTAATAAACAGTTATGGAAATGTAGAAATTAAAGTTGATGCTCCAATCTCCTCCCAAAAATCCAGAAAAAAGTCAGTAGGTGACTCAGCGACTATTTCATGCAGAGAAGCAGTCAATCTCATCTCTCGATCTTGATGTCACACTCCTGTTTTATAGCATCAAATAAATAACTAAAATCAAACTTATTGTAAAAACCAAAAAAACAGCATAATAAAAGCAACCTAAATGACCTATGATGACCTATATTTATGACCTATACTGGGTCCAGCCACCTAGGAGCGATCGAAACCTTTTTCTTAATTTTTCAGGACTTGTGTGGCATACTTGACCTGGAACTACTACATACTTAGTTGAAAAATTATCATACACACCAATCAGATTTAAGAATTTATCTACACTGTGGTAGAAAATACATGACTCATTTTATTTTGTTGATTTCTTAGGTTACAGAGGGATCTGAAGTGTATTTTGAGGCAGGAAATTTCTCTGAGTCATGTGAGGTGAAGATAGAAAATCTTCCTCATGGCAATGAGCACCTTCTTTCCTGGGCCCATCAACGCTACCGTGCTGTCACCTCTTTCAGCGAGCTCAAGATGGCCCATGACATCTACATCAAGGTTGGAGAGGGTATGTATCTCTGAGCATGCACACAGTGTTTTACCTATTCTTCAAAAAAAAATATGTAGTAATAATTATTAATATTTTTTAGAGCACATACCACTTATTCTCATTCCGTATTTTTTGTTAAAAATACATTCAATTTGGTTTAAGTCAAATAAATGCTGTTGTGCCATTGTTTTCAGCCACTTCTGAACTGGCCCTATACATGCTAATTCACTCTCAATGATGACAATTGACTCAACTGACTTAGTAACTGGACCCATGGATAATAAAACAAGACCCTGAAGTCATTTTAATTTCCATTTAGCAACATTTAGTTTCATTTAAATACAACATGACACAATCTGTGGGCTTTTAAATGGCAGACTTTCTCTGTCTCTCATTTCTAATCATTCGATTTGCTTGCATGTCAGGCTCATAAGCAGCCGAGAGATGGAGAATTGATGGAAAGGCCAAGTAAACATACGAGAAGAGTTTTAGATGAAAGCCTTGACTGCCAGCTTATGCACTCGGGCCCTTTGCCAAATCTGAAGCCTTTCACAACAGTCCTCTTAACAAGAGAAGGATGAGGGAGAATAGCAGACCTAGATAAAAACGGAATAAGCAAAGGGAAAGTTTGGCAGGGAGGGTGTAGAAGAAGCACAAAAGAAGTCCAAGTCCAAATGTATAGCAGTACCAGGAAGCCTTGCACTATTCTGCTAAGTATATTAGCCATCTGCCCAATGACATGAGGCATAGGGAGGAATTGGCTTATTCTCAAAGGAAATGGTTTAGTGGAATTTAACTTGAAACTGACTCTTGGACTTTGATATGATGTTTGAGTCAGACAGGGATGCCACATTCAAATAGAGTTTGTTGTTTACTCGTTGAGAGCATGAAACAGAGAAAGCAGAAACAGATACTTGCAAATACGTGCCATTAGCGCAGCTAGCCGCAGGGATTGTTTGAAGAAAGAAGAAAAGGACAGATCCGACTGTGTGTTTCACCCAGGGCTCCAACATGTTTCCCCTGCTGAGTTCTAAGACCAAACTAGCAACACGTCTGACTTCAGCATCTATCAGCTGTCATGTTGCCCGGTTAAAATCCTGGAGAAAGAACATAATATTCCAGTACTGGAAGAAAGTAATGACTGCATCAGTCAAAGTACGCTTTCTCTAAACTTGTTTCGGTCAGCCCCGTAAAAACATTTGGCCCGGTGGTGTTTGAGTTTGAGGTTTGGCAGTGACTCAAAAGGCTGTGTTTACCTCTATAGGAGAGTTCTGGCCTTCTACTATATCTCAACCCTTTGTAGCTCTGCATGAGAGCGGACATGCTTCCGATCTGTTTGCGGCAGAGAACAGGCAACCCTCTTTCCCCCAGCACCTCAAAGAGTCGGTAAGAGCAGAGAGTAAGACATGCCAGCCTTTCATGAGGAGTTGACACTCATCACCCTTGCGCTTTGTCCAAAAGCGCAATGGCCAAATAAGGAAACATCTGTCTTCTGTTTCTCTGGGGCATAGAGAAAAGCCATCATCTCTTTTGTGGAGGAGAAAAGAAAACAGTGTTCAAGAGAAGAATTCAGTATTCAAGTTTTTTTGGGTGTAGTTACTCTGGAAATGGACAGGTCAGGCTGTGTTTTTGATTGAATGATGGCGGTATTCATTTATATAAGTAATTAATTTGCCTGTATTTGGCCATTTTAAAGGCTATAAACATCAACTGATAACCATGTGCAGTTGGTTGGTCAGAAGCATTTATCTTTATTTACTCTCTTTGGGAGTTCCATGTTTTGCTTATTTTCTTAGTGCAGTAATTTTGAGTAATTGTTAAGATTGTTGTCATTTAATTATATTGTACAGTTTGTTGTCAGTAAGTATATTATTATTTTTATTATTCTTATTTCATTTTCTTAAAGAAAAATCTGAAATAATTTTATTCAGCAAGGAAGTGATTAATTAAGGTCATTTCGACTTTCTATCTCACAATTCTGAGTAAACTTGCAATTGTTTTATTCCGTGGTGGAAACAAGCTTCCATATTAAATTGATCAAAAGTGACAGGAAAGAGTGTTACATTGTACAAAAGATTCAAATGTTGCATAGTATCATAGATTCCACAAAAATATTAAGCAGCACAACTGATTTTAAAATGTAATATTTTCCTTAAGCACAAGATTCAGCATATTATTATTATTATTATTATTATTATTATTATGAAAGTAATTTTACTGAAAATACAGCTTTTAAATGTAAAAATCTAATATATAAAACAAATATGTTCTATTCAGAAATCCTTATTTTTTATTTTTTTTTACAGAATCTACATTTTGAATGGCATTGTATTCATTGGCATTATATTGGCATTTGATCAACCTGCTTTCAATATCAGTATGAGCATTGGCCATTGAAAATGTTCGACCACTATGACAAAAAACATAAACTCTACTCTGCTTCCATTACTGCTCATGTATTGTGGTCTAAAACAGCACAACCTGGGACAAGCCAAGTGATTCAGTGAAATGTTCCTATGCTTTTATACTAAATATAAGATTATAGGACTGTTGGTGAACTATTTGTCAAAGTATCTATCTTGTCCTAAACATATTTTCTTTTCAGACCCCGTCTTCTCCGAGACTTGTAAGATTGATAATAAGTTCCTGTCTCTGAACTACCTGGCCAGCTACATCCAGCCTCAGCCATCCACAGGGTGTGTTCTCTCAGGTCCTGATCATGACCAGGAGGTCCACATCATTGAGCTGCAGGCACCAAACTCCAGCAGGTGAGACGAAGACTCAATTGTACTCAATTGTATGAAGTGCTCAATTGTACAGCAAAATTAAGAGCAAAGAATGTGCATTAAGCATTAATCAAATTTCATTCATGAAAACTCTCAGAGTAGTTTGTTACACACTTGTTTGTTACGAGGCTCTTGTAAATAGGTTTGGTTTTGGCTAACTAGTTTTAGAGTATGCATACTAACTCTGATGAACCAAAAGAAATACAGAGAAGAAAATGGGCAGGTGATATGAAATACATAGCAGATCTAGACAGGTGGTTCTGGGGAGGAGGTTGGACTATAGACATAGCGCACAGAACTGAGCTCCATCTAGTAACAGAAAAAAGGTGAGCGTAGATAGGAAGAAGCAATTGATTGGCTGTAAATCCAACATCGAGACAGCCAATCAGCGTCATTACTGACTTTGGTATGAAACAAAAGTGTGTATTAAATTCTGAGAGTGATGGGAAATGTACAACATTGTTCAAAAGTTTGGCATCAGTAAGATTTTATTTATTTATTCATTTATCTGAAAGACATTAAAAGCAAGGACCGATTAAATTAAGAGATGTACCGTTCGGAACTGGCTGGTTTTGCTTTTTATTTTGGATTATCTGTGTTCCAGAAGTACGGCCATGCACACAAACTGCACTGGAATCATTTAACAAAATGTCATCTGTGTGGAAATATTATTAACAAATATAGATTACAAGCTATTTCTACACACGTAACCATGACACTGTTCTAGCATCTTTGTTGTACTCATTGCAAATAACTGATTTACGTTTTAAATTATTTTATAAATTATTCATTCCTTTTTGCTCTTATAAAAAGAAAAAGAAAAAAAAGAACAGGAGTGTATATAATTTATTACGTTGATGAAGGCCTGTAGGCTTTACCAGACAACAATTTCACATAAAATGTTCAAACTACAAATAATTGTGTTGCTGAACATACTCTGCAGGATATTTCTGTGGGTGTGTTTAGTACACCATGGTGTGTATACACTTGAGTGTTCATGGATGGGTGTTTTTTTCCCGTGTGTGTAAATGTACGTGCTTGTCCCTCCGTATTTGTCATTTTAGGTTGTCATTGTGTTTTCTCCGGTTCTGTTCAGTTTATTTAGAAATAGGCAGGAACTTGAGTATTGTTGATATTGGAAAACTCTGCTGGGTAAAACTGTCTCCGCCCACAACAATATCACTCATTGTTGCTTAATAGTGAATCAAAACAAGAAAAAGAGATCTAAAGATATGCAAGCATTGTGATGGATCCCAGCATTGCATTATGTGGTCTGTTTCACATGTGTCCAGTTTTGTTTTCTAGGAAACAATCCAATTTTTTAATCAATTGGCTAGACGGAAAGCATGTTAAAACTGGAGTTTAATTGTTCCAAGATTCATATGGCCTGCCTTCCATTGGTTCTCTCTCAATCTCTCTCTTTCTCTGAGTAGTGCGTTTCAAGTGGATGTGATTGTGGAATTAAGGCCGCTGGATGGTGAAGCCCCACTCCATCGTGATATTGTGCTGCTCCTGAAATGTGAGAAGCCGGTGAATTGGGTCATCAAAGCACACAGCATCATCGGCAAATTGGATATTGTGGTATGATGTTTACATTTTTGGCTGCACACAATATGGAAAAAAAATGTGTTGTCTTTTCAGGTACATTATTTATGAGAGTGCATTATTATTATGCAAGTTAATATCGTGATCATATATTTTTCAAGGACATTTTTTAAAATTTCAAACCACATGAATCTTATTAAGTATTATTTATTTTTAATTGAATCATTCATAAATTATATGTAATTGTTAACAGAGGATGGAAGTGAACAACATTTTTTTGTTACATTATGATGTTACATCTTTTGTAACATTATAATGTTGTTACCATTATTTTTGATCAATTGAATCTGTCCAGCTGAACAAAAGTATCAAATTTTTTTTTTTAAATCATAGTGATGATACCAAACCTTTTTTGTAATTAAATGTACTTTAAGTAAGTCTTACTTTTTAAACTCTGTGAACAGACTGAGCAAAAGATAGGTGATAAAATGAATTGTCCGATATGGAGATGTGTTATGAGATTGAGCAATAGCAGAAGGAGTGGTTTAGTAATGAGTTTTTTTCCAGCCAGAGCCTGTGGAGAGTTTTTATTGTAGCATTGAGCTGGCACTTCAGAACACAAATTATGTCAGCGACTGTCTGCTGGTTTCAGACTTATACACACTGTGCGTAATCTAGTGCTAAATATTTGTGCATTTTTATGTTCTGCTTATGAGAAAAAAACCACACTGTCATTAGGATAAGTCACATTAGTTGAAGAGTTTTAAGGTGTTTATATGATAATTTATAGATGTTTTTTCTGAGCTGGAAAATTGAAAGGTTCAGCACTTTATATACAAGTGCAATTAAATTATTTTACAAATATATGTATGTCACGGTCTTGTGGTGCAGGATGAAGACAAGGAGGCACATATCAACACTAAAAACAGGCTTTAAAAATGGCACATATTTTGTAAACCCATATTAGAAGGCATAAATAGGACGAGACTAGGACGTAAACTTGACAACAACTGAATGAGACACAGGGAAGATATACACAAGGGCTGATGAGGGAACAAATCACAGCTGACACAACTAAGGAGTTGATTAATGATGAGACAGGTGCATGAAAAACACTGGGAGAGTAGAGGATTATTATATATATTTTTTGCTATACTTGCCAATGGCATGTCATTTGATAAAGCCTAGTAATATTTCTTACCAGATTTTTTTATTATTATGGATATATATGCATGAGAGTATTTATGAGATGAGGTCTCAATCGCTCTGTAAAACTATGAAAATGTTTGCTTGGATGACCTAATGTGATTCAATATAAAATGAGATTAGAAATGACTTCTGTTGGTAAATTTATGCTGTAACGGTAAAAATTGTTTAGAATTTGCACTCTGATATGCTTTCTCTTACATCGGTGAGGATCAGTCCGTAGTTCTTGCAATTTGATTTAAAATATGCATTTCATGCATCCAATTCCTTTTTTGAACTTCTTTTTCTTCCATTTAGAGTTTGACAAGTGTTAATTTTGGGCCTTATGTTGTAGTAATATGGATTCTAAACTACAGCAAAGAATGAAAACTTAATTCCTCTGTTTCTGCATGTCAAGTGAACGTCCTATCTTATTCTTCCCCTTTGTCCTTCTCAGACGTCAGACACTGTCGGCCTGAATGCTGAGACAGAAAGGCTGATGCAGGTGTCGAAGACGGTCAAACAGAAGTTGCCTGCAGGATCTCAGGCTCTGATCCAGTGGGCAGAGGAAAACCGATTCAAACCTGTCACTTCCTACACCAACACCCCTGTCGCCAACCACTTCAAACTGCGCCTCAGAGAACAAGGCAAGACCCATAACTGAAGATATGAATTACATAAAATAGTTAAAATATGCTTAATTATTTTAAAATATAAATAAGCTTAATGAATTGAATACACTACAAAAAAATATTTCAGTACACATACAAATAAGGCCTGCTTATATCTGGTCACTTCGTGGAGTTTCTCTGATTTTTATAGCTATGCAATCATGAAAAGACCAGGTGTAAATGCCCTCCAAAACACTTTCAGAACACTTTAAATCCAGTCTCTCAAATCAATTCAGGAGGTGGTATGAGCATTCCAGATTAAACTGGGCAAGTGCGAATAGGTCTGGTTGTGAAAAACACATATGTAAATTTTACTCTTTCCAAAATGTAAAAAAATAAACATGTGAAAGAATGTTATAGACTATGAAAGACTCCTCAGAAAGCCAGCGCCTGAAACTGCCACAGGTGAAACAAAGTCTCAGATGCTCAACACAATTATTAAAACAATTATTATTATTAAAAGCAGTGAGACTGAAGGTGTTTGCTCTCTCCTATTGCGGTTTTTGGTCATGAAATTAGATGATGATAAATTAAATGCAGCACATATCTGTGGCTTTCGTTGATGACTGAGCATTTGTCTATATTGCCAGAATTAAAAATCGGATTTATATTAGTTTTGCCGAGGCACATTTATGTGGCCAAGTGTGAATGTAACTATTTTAACAAGTCGGATAGATATCTTATCAGGGAAGATGCATGAAGTGTAAACCGGCCCATTCATTTTTTATTATTTTTGTTTTATTATTATTGTAACAGTTTTTCATATGCAATATGTTAGTTAAAATTTTGTTCTGAAAAATTAGACAAAATACTTATTTTACTGAAGAAAATATTTTTTTCAGCATTAATACAAATATTACATTGACAGTTAATGTCAGTTGGTTCTAACTGTGTTTGCTTTTGTGTGTAATCTTCTTGCATCTACATTACCAAGAAGTTATTAGGCAGCTGAATGTTTTAATCTCTACTTTCTTGATCACTTCCAGACCTAGGGAACATAGATGATGGAATGTTACCACCAGAGCTGTCCATTCTCCGCAATATCACCCCGCTTCCAAAGCCCAGCGCCCGGGATTCCCCTGCTCGGACCGGTTTCCCGTTCCCCTTCCTGCCATCCATGGAGCAGGGCCTGTCATTTCCACCTTTGATGCCATCTCTTGAGGAGCATCAGGGACCTCCAAATGTAGGTTTCAGTGTGCAGTGTCAGAAGAACAAAATGGTGGTCAGCATTGACAAGGAAACTTTACAGGTATGAAACACAAGTGACAATTACACAACCTTTTTTACACTCAAATGTTGGATGAGTATTACAGAGTCACTAACAAAAAGTAGTGGGATTACTAACATAAAAGCCTTTAAAGTAGCTCTTAAGTCTTTTATGTTTTTCAAGACTGCATATTTTTGATAAATGAAGGAACTTATTATTAAATATTATAATGTAAAATAACTGCTTTCTATTTTAATATATGTTGTAATGTAATTTGTACATGAGTTTTTTTTCTTCTTTTGCAGTCATTGCTCTAGTCAGTAACATTTCTTTTTATTATCAATGTTTTTAACGGGTGTGCTGCTTAATATTTTTGTGGAAACCATGGTACAGTTTTCCAGTATTCTTTTATAAATAGAAAGTAAAAAGTAGGCTTTTTTATAATCTGAAAGCCTTTGCTATCACTTATCATTTTAATGCATCCACACATTTATTTATTCTTTTGTTGTTTTATTAGTAGCTCGCAATGTAGCCAAATGCTTGTTTTAAAGGGCAGCTTGAATGTAGTTCCCTTTCAGGGAACTCGAGCTGTGTCGAAGCACTAGGGGAAATAGCCTTGCGTGAGTCACGTGAAGATCTATGCAACCAATGAGAAGCGAACGCGTGTGAATGCGTCACTGCCGGCCGCAGCCGGTGACGTCATGAGGAAGAGCATAAAGCGCGTCTGAAACCGGGGCGCGTCAGCTCTGAATGCCTTCAGCGTGCTGTGTCTGTGCGAGAGTGGTTTTTGAGACTTGATAGCTTAAAAAATCAAAGAATGAGTGTGAAAAGTGTGGCGAGAGATGAACAGAGTTTCAGACCGTGTGTTTATCCCTGTCCTCGTTTTATAACGGGCAGGGATACACATTTAATGTGTGTTATCTGTTTAGGAGTGGAACATGCACGGTCGGCTCTTGAGGGCGCCGGCTGTAAAGACTGTGAGCAGTTTTCTCTGCATGTTCTCCGCTCCCGCCTGGCGGTCTGTAACGAGGCCGCCCAGGCTAGTGTTCCCCGGGGTTCGGGACCTGCAGCGGCCGAGGCGTTGCGGCGCTCTCAGTCCTGGGGTTCACAAATGGATCTCGCTGAGGCTGCTGGGGTGGGTCCGTCCTTACCTCAGCCCTCACGAGACCAAACGGGTTCCAGTCACGGGCACTCCTCGGGAGATGTTCGTGCTGTGACTCCAACATTAGCTTTGTCGAGTTCCGATAGTGAGATGGACTTAGCTAGTGTTGACCCGGCAGAGGAGGCTTCGCCACTCTCCTCGCCGGCGTTTGAAGAGCTAGTTGAGGTTGTGGCGCGAGCTGTCTCTCGTCTGGATATTGAATGGCCGGCGGAGACCAGAAGCGCCCGTCCTAAAAGAAGTATGTTGGACGAGCGTTATCTGCCGGCTCGCGTCACTCCCCCGCGCCGAGCTATGCCTTTCCTTCCCGATTTGCATGCCGAGGTATCCAGATCGTGGGAAAAGCCAGCCTCTGAGAGAGTTCATACACGGAACAGTTCGATGTATACGAATCTCGCAGGGGCTCAAAGCTATTGCTATGGGGGGATGCAGAAGGTGGATGAGGCGCTTGCGAGCTACCTTGTGCCCCAATCTGCGTCCTCCATTAAAGCTCCGGCGCTCCCCTCCAAGCCGATGCGCGTCACGTCGTCTTTGGTGGGGAGAGCGTACTCAGCCTCTAGTCAAGCCGCAGCGTGCCTGCACACCATGGCTCTGCTGCAGGCTTATCAGGCTGAGTTGCTGGGGGACCTCAACGAGGGCGGCGGTATCGGTCCGGAGACAGTGGCAGAGCTGCGCCGGACCGTGGATCTGTCTCTCCGGGCCACTAGGGAGACGGCCTACTCTGTCGGTCGCTCCATGGCAGCTCTGGTGGCTACGGAGAGACATCTTTGGCTCAATTTGTCTTCCATCAAAGATAGGGACAAATTTGTTTTGCTGGACGCTCCTCTGTCCCCTTCGGGCTTGTTCGGCGACGCCGTAAAAAGCGTTGTCGACAAGTTTCAGGAGGCTGCACGACAGCAGGTGGCGTTCAGTAAAGTTATTCCCCGCCGCCCTCCACGTGAGACCGCCAGTCAAAGGGGGTCTCAGAGCTCTTCACACAGGGCCGCTCAAAAACGAAGTGTCGCCACCCGTCTTCCTCCGGCTAATCCCGGGGGGTCGGGGCGACAGGCTCAAGCCTCTGGCAAGAGGGGCGATCTGAGGGCTGTCCTGAGCGCTAAGAAGGCTAAGAGCAAGCGGCCCTGACGCCAAGCCGCAACAAGGTGGTGTATCCCTGGAGCAGCTGACCAGTCAGCCCGCCATGGGAAAACCACCCCCTCTGAGGAGGGTCCTAGAGCACTCCACCCGGGAATCCGGAAATCCCGGCCCAGTGGTGGACATGCCATCAGCACCAGAGGCCAGCCCCGGGAGGCTGGTTCCCCTAGTAGAATTCCGGGATGCGTGGTCACGGCTACCCGGTATCTCTCAGTGGGTCCTGCGCACGGTCACCTTAGGGTACGCCATTCAGTTCGGGGTCTCACCACCCCAGTTCTCGGGGGTCCTACAGTCTGCTGTAGGCCCTCAGCAGGCTCTGGTCATGGAACAAGAAGTAGACACTTTGCTGGCGAAAGGGGCCATCGAGTATGTACCCCTCGCAGAGAGCAAGTCCGGGTTCTACAGCCGGTACTTCATAGTTCCAAAGAAGGATGGAGGGTTGCGGCCCATTCTGGATTTACGTCTCTTGAATCGTGCGGTCAAGCGTCTAAAGTTCAAAATGCTAACGCTCAAACAGATCGTAGTGCAGATCAGATCCGAGGATTGGTTTGTCACAGTCGACCTCAAGGACGCTTATTTCCATGTCTCCATCCTTCCGCAACACAGGAAGTTCCTGAGGTTCGCCTTTGGGGGAAAGGCGTACCAGTATCGGGTGCTTCCTTTCGGCCTAGCGCTCTCACCCCGCACGTTTACGAAAGTCGTGGACGCTGCTCTAGCTCCCCTGCGGTCACGGGGCATCCGTGTCTTAAACTATATAGACGACTGGCTTATTCTGGCCCAGTCGCCGCAGTTGGCGGAGCAACATCGAGATGTAGTGCTCGCACACATAAAGGAGCTGGGGTTGAGGCTGAACGCCAAGAAGAGTGTCCTTTCTCCTGCTCAGAGAACCACCTTCTTGGGAGTCGTCTGGGACTCAGTAGCGATGTCGGCCCGGCTTTCCCCCGGGCGCATCCAAGTTATCTGTTCAGCCGTCAAGAGCATCAAGTTAGGCCAGCCACTCACTGTCAGACACTTCCAGAGGGTGTTAGGGCTCATGGCAGCGGCTTCCTGCGTCATCCCGTTGGGCCTGCTGCACATGAGACCCCTGCAGTGGTGGCTAAAGACCAAGGGGTTTTCCCCGAAAGGGAACCCGCTTCGCATTATCAAGGTCACGGGGCGATGCCTACGCGCCTTGAGTATGTGGAAGAATCCTTGGTTTCTGTCTCAAGGCCCAGTGCTAGGGGCTCTGGCTCGGAGAGTCTCTCTCTCGACAGATGCCTCCCTCTCGGGCTGGGGGGCGGTCTTGAGAGACCGCTCCTCACAAGGTCTATGGAACAGTCGGCACCAAACCTGGCACATAAACATGTTAGAGTTACTGGCGATCCGCAAAGCACTCCGTGCGTTCCTACCGGACCTTCGCGACCACCATGTCACTGTTTTCACCGACAGCATGACTGCGGTTGCGTATATCAATCACCAGGGGGGTCTGCGTTCGCGACCACTTTACAAGATGGCGCGACAGATCCTCCTCTGGGCCCAGGGAAAGCTGCTCTCCATCCGGGCGGCTTACATCCCGGGGGTCCAGAATGTGGGAGCAGACGCCCTGTCGAGACAGGGGGCGAGACCAGGGGAATGGCGACTCCACCCCGAGGTGGTGGAGCAAATTTGGGAAAGGTTCGGAAAGGCACAGGTCGACCTGTTTGCCTCGGTAGAAAACTCCCATTGCCCTCTGTGGTTTTCACTCACACATCCAGCGCCTCTGGGGCGGGATGCCGTGACGCAGGCATGGCCGAGGTTACGCCTGTATGCTTTTCCCCCGATCGCTCTGCTCCCGGGAGTTCTGGCCAAGGTTCGCCGGGACAAGGTCCGTCTCACGCTAGTGGCCCCCCACTGGCCGTCCAGAATATGGTTCGCGGACCTTGTGTCCCTCTTCGACGGGGTCCCCTGGGAGATCCCGATCAGGAGGGACCTTCTGTCCCAGGCGGAAGGTTGCATTCTTCACCCGCAACCAGGGCCGTTGAAACTGTGGGTCTGGCCCCTGAGGGGGCCCAGCTCATAGAGGCCGGTCTCTCAGCCGAGGTTGTTGAGACCATCCTGCAGTCCAGAGCTCCCTCCACGAGGAAACTCTACGCCTTGAAGTGGAAGCTCTTCACTTCTTGGTGTAGTGAAAGGCAGCTGAACCCAGTAACCTGCCAAATTGGCAAAGTACTGGAGTTCCTGCAAGAAAGATTTGTGGCAGGGCTGTCCCCCTCCACCTTGAAGGTCTACGTGGCTGCTATAGCGGCTTGCCACGTACCTCTGGGTGGGGTGTCCTTGGGCAGGGACCCCCTAGTCACTCGTTTCCTCCGTGGTACATTAAGGCTGAGACCTGCGGCACAGACCAGGGTGCCTGCCTGGGACTTGTCCATGGTACTCCTAGGCTTGTCCCAGCCACCCTTTGAACCTCTAGAGGGTATCTCTATCAAGTACCTCTCGCTAAAAACCCTTCTTTTGCTGGCTATCACTTCGCTTAAGAGGGTCGGGGACCTTCAGGCCCTCTCAGTGGCCCCATCATGTCTTGAGTTTGCGCCCGGGATGGCGAAAGCTTTCCTCCACCCGAGGCCGGGCTACGTCCCCAAGGTTCCCACTAATGTGGCTCGGTCTGTCACGCTGCAGGCCTTCTGCCCTCCCCCATTTGACGATCATGAGCAGGAGCACAAGAACAAGGTCTGTCCAGTGCGAGCACTGGACGCTTACGTTCACAAGACTGCCACGTGGCGTAAGTCGGACCAACTGTTCGTTTGCTTTGGGGCCCCCGAGGGTGCCCCAGCTTCCAAGCAAACTCTGAGCAGGTGGATAGTCGAGGCTATCTGTCTAGCTTATGAGTCGGCCGGACATGCTTCTCCTTTGAGGGTCCGAGCCCACTCCACTAGGAGCATGGCGGCATCCAAGGCTCTCCTCTCCGGAGTCTCCTTGCCTGACGTTTGTGCTGCGGCTGGCTGGTCCTCGCCGCACACATTCATGAGGTTCTACCAGCTAGACCTCGATGCCGCCCCGGGAACCAGGGTGCTCTCTCAGTGAGCTGGGACACACCCGGATGCTGACCTCGCTGAGGTGGCGTTGGCATAGCGTTCCCCTAGTGCTTCGACACAGCTCGAGTTCCCTGAAAGGGAACGTCTCGGGTTACTTATGTAACCCTGGTTCCCTGAGGGGAACGAGACGCTGTGTCTTGGCCTCAGCTCCGGGCGCATCCGGGCCCGCTTCAGGCATTCATGGCTGACGCGCCCCGGTTTCAGACGCGCTTTATGCTCTTCCTCATGACGTCACCGGCTGCGGCCGGCAGTGACGCATTCACACGCGTTCGCTTCTCATTGGTTGCATAGATCTTCACGTGACTCACGCAAGGCTATTTCCCCTAGTGCTTCGACACAGCGTCTCGTTCCCCTCAGGGAACCAGGGTTACATAAGTAACCCGAGACGTTAAGCTATAAGCTACTATTTCAAAGTAGCATCCCTAACATTGGCAAGAACTACATAAAGACGTTAAAGGAGTGCGGAAGTGGTGTGTGAGAGACGGCTTGTTTTTCCCTCAAGCTGATGCAGTGTAAATATTCCCAGAATGTGTTGGCCATATGCATTGACGTCAGAAACTAGAAGTGGTGTAATAGACCACTTCAGAGGAAGAGAAAACCGTCATTCTACAATCAAAACACTTTTGAGCAAAGTTAAACCAGCTTGCAAGTCTTGTTTGTCACTCTCAAAAGAGTTCAGATTTAGACAGCAATATCTTGAAAACTGATAATAGATCTTGTTTGATGTTTTGTCAAAGGCTGAGATTTTTCCTGTGAGCACATGTTTTCCTCATTTAATTTTCTCACAGGCCAATGGATTTGGAAAACCCAATATCACTCTTCAGGACTCCCAATGCAAAGCTACCTCCAACACCACCCACTATATACTGGAGACGCCCCTGTCTGGCTGCCAAACCACCAAAATCCCCTCCCACCCCAGCCCAGTGGTCCTCTATATCAATTCAGTGAGTTCTAAAGCCAGTATACAATCAATAATATCAGATGTGAAATCTAGTATTTGTTTTGCTTTTTTCCAATGCATATAGGAGTTCAGGGTCCACTCCAACTCGCTGTATCTGTTTTCTGTGTTTTCTGGTCCTACATGTGTGTTTTCACCCTGCAGGGATGATTAAATTCCACACTGATTTTCTGCAATAATTTCTAGCGGAAATTTCAAAACAACACTTTTAGCCTTGACCCCATTCAAAGAACTGGCCAACCTCCCAAATATGTATCTTTTACTCTGAACTCTGAGCCTCAAGGGCAATTACAATGTTATGACCTATATGGTCAGAGTACAGTCCTGGCTCACAGAGCGAGATCCATAGAGCATCAAAGGAGGATGTTGTGGCAATGACAATCCTATGACAAACTGGAGTGTGTGAAATAATTTCACCTCCATTAGACAATGTTCACATGCCTCTTTGACCTTTGAACTCATAATCTGTCCTGAGCTCACATAAGGAGGTGATTCTCTTATTATAATGTGAATGGATTATCATGTTTGTTTTCCGATGAGAAGAACTGAAAGTTTTTTTTTTTCATCTGCCTTGGGAGTTACATTGCTGAAATTGTGCATTCCCATGTATTAAATCCAGCTTTCTCATCTGCTTCAGCAGGCCTTTGGCAAGTGTAGATTTCGATTATCTCTGACTGTATCTGTGCTAAGCACCAGAGTGCTTAATGTCATTTCTAAGAAACGTTTTGTAGCGGAAATGTTATCATTGTTAGGAAATTGTTGGATTTACCTTACCTTATTACTGAGAATCTGTGATTGACAGATTGTTATTAGCCAGTCGGAACAGAAGGATGGAAGTGGCTGGCCCGTTGATGATGAAGATCTTGAGATAGGAGATGTCGTATTACCAGGAGATACAGACGTGACAGAAAGAATTTTACCAGAAAGCGGACATCATGCAACTATCTTGGTATGATATATGTGCTGCATATTATATATTAAATTGTGGCATATATTATGGTAGATAATATATTTATAATATACTAATATTATGATCATATATTTAAGTTTAATTAGGACTGTATGTACTATATGTAATAAAATACACTAGGATAACAATAACGTATTCTGTCTCTCTCGTATCCTATGTCACTTACATAGAAGATGCAAATTAGTATTTTCCAAATCTCTGTTTCTCTGTCCTTAGTTCAACTGCACATACCGTAAGAACCAGGACATGCAATTTGACAGAGATAGTGGATCTGATGATTTCCTTGTAGACTCTCTAGACAATGTTACCTTCAACATGGAGCTGTATAACAATTCCTTCCACTTCCCCATCACTCAGTCATTCCTCACCATCACAGAGAACAAGCCCATATATGTGGAGGTAAGCATTTACATGTGCATATACATACTTGTACTTTTTATGAGACCACAGGTTTTTATTTGAGGTGGTGTTTGATTTGCTTTGTATTTATTTAAAAAAATATAGTGCTTAAGAGGATACTTGCAATTTATAATAATAATAATAATAATAATTAATAATTCATTACATTTATAAAGCGCTTTATCATAGACACTCAAAGTCGCTTTACATGGAAGGGGGAATCTCCTCAACTGCCACTAGCACTTAGATAGCAATTTAGATTTAGATTTAAATTTAGATTTTATAATAAATAAATGTATACATAAATTGTGACTTTATTTAAATTAATGGCTAGTATCTTAAAAATCTAGTACCCAAATTGGCTGGGGAGTAAAAACATCTATTTCAAACCCTACAAATACAAAAACAGTACATATACATATGCAACATTCTTGATTCTGATTGATAAAATTCAGTTCCAATACATTCCTGGCTTGTTTATCTATCAAACACATGCACTCTACACACAAACGCAACTTGAAAACCTATATGTACATTACTATTCAACAGTTGGGCTTTGGTAAGATTTTTAATATTTTTTGAAAGTGTTTTGAAAACAGGGAGGACTCAAGTGCAAGGAAAGGCGGATTTATTAACAATAACTAAATAAACAAGCATACAAAAGAAACACCCACGAGGGGGAAAACATAACAAAGATCAAAATAACAGAAACTCAACGAGAACACAAACAAACCGGAGTGCAAGGCAGGGAATCGCAATCAGGGAGCACAGGCATGACAAGACATCTAGGAATGACAACGACACCCCACAGGACAGCAAACACACTGGGATTAAATAGGACACACAAGGGAAGGTAGTGATGAGAGACAGCTGGGAATGATTACGGGAAACAAGGAGGCGGGGCAGACACTAACAAGACACAAACACATGGGAGAGAGAGCAGTGCCACGGTTCTGTCCTCTAGAACACTAATAACACTGTAAACAGAGACAGAACCGTAATACTAATGCTCACCAAGATTACATTTATTTGATAATAAAAGTCATTTTAAATAACAGTAATAATATGAAACTACAGCATTTCTGGACTGACGTCATGGGGTCTCATCTGGGAACCCAATCACCTCCAAGTTCAACAAAACGCACCAATGAACATTGTCTACTGAGATTTGCATGCCGAGTCCCACCCACCCGGCTTACGGGTATAAATAGGACCGGCATTACTCTCTTCTTTAATACTTTTGCTTTGGAGCCGAGCGGTCACTTATTCTGATAGTTTTTTTCGGATCATCTTCAAGCCATAATCTAAAACATCTAAACAGCAATTTTCATTGCTCAAGAAGCAATGGGTTCTGTTAGTTGGCATACGAGTGTTGTTTGCTCCTGTTCCCACACACTGAAGTGCAGCGCTTCACCCCTCGGCACTTCAATCTAAACAGTTCCCTAAAAGAGCAGTGCGGACGATCAGCGTCTTTTTTAAGATGTCTCTTCGTCCGTGTCTTTTCGTCCTGACCTCATCTGACAGCCATGATTGTTGTCTCACGTGCCTGGGCAGACAGTATGCTGAGAGAGCGTTTGAGGATGGTACATGCTCTCATTTTCGAGAGCATATCCATGACGGTGCTGCGATTGCGACTCTCCTTCTTTAACATGGAAGCACGAGTCCCCTCTGCTGCTAGCCATCCCCCATCTGCTTCTCATGGTAGATCTGAGGAATTGGTTAGCAATTGGTTATTGGTCTGGGAAATCTGAAAGTCACTGTGGGAGCTTCATCGTTGGGCCAGCCCCCACAAAGCTCACACTCCTCTAGCAGGCCGTGTGCCGTCGAGTTGCCGGATGATCATGCAGGTCCTTCACGTGAGGTACCTTGCGTCTCGTTTGGAGCTCTGGGTGAGGATCGGATGTCAATCTCTGCATCGAAGAGTGGGCATTCATCCTCCAGAGAGGAAAAGGAAACCGAGCAGCCCCCCTCAATGATGGTGGCTGTTCATGCGGAATCGGATCTGGAGTTGATGGCTATGTTTTCCCGGGCCGCTGCGGGCATCAGGCTTGAGTGGAATCCTCCACCGTGTCCCGAGCACTCGCAGCTGGATGATTGTTTTCTGGGGGCGGTATGTGGTTCACAGCCTTGCGCCACTCCAGTGCATTTCTTACCAGGAACTTATCACATTCGGACGCTTAGACCTGTGGTTCAACCTAGACTACCAGCATGTGATCTGGCCACAGTCCTGGAAGACCGTTCCCTGGCTCTCTTCAAGCCTATTGAGGTTTCTCACTTTAAATACTGTCTTTCTCCTTACTGTTTTGTCTCTCAAGAGAATTGGAGACATTCAAGCCCTCTCTGTATCTTCCTCGTGCCTGGAATTTGCACCTTGCATGGTGAAGGCCTTTCTTCAACCCAGACTAGGTTATGTTCTAAGGTTCCAACTAATACTGCAAGACATATTGTGCTGCAGCCCTGCTGTCCCTTTGTACGTCTGACCAAGATAAACTAACCAGTTATGACGTTAGATGCGCATGTCCACAGAACAACCCTGTGGAGAAAGTCTGAACAACTGTTCATTTGTTTTGGAATTACCCAGGAAGGGGTCCCCCCGCATCTAAGTGGAGGATGAGCAAGTGGGTGGTTGAAGCTATTTCACTTGTTAAGAGTTGGTCAGACAACACTCTCCCTTGACTGTCTAGCCCCACTCCACTAGGAGTATGGCTGCTTTTAAAGCTTTTCTGTCAGGAGTTTTTCTCTACGATGTCTTTGATGAGCCTGTTCACCATCACATTTGTTAGGTTGTAACCTTGACTTAGGCTCCACTATGGGGGGTGTCTGTCTTAGTGTGTGCTTCGATTTCACGCGGACAGGCACTTGCTCATAAGGCGGCATAGGAATAGCCTTCCCACCGTATTTTGATGCAGCACGGGTTCCCTTGAAAGGGAATGTCTTGGTTACGTATGAAGATGCTGCGTCGCCCTGCCATACTCCCTGTATTCCAGTAAGTAAGACTTGCTTCAGCCTATTAGAAGCTAAAGCTGTATGGTTTAGGTGTGATTTATAGTTTCTTGGTCAATGATGTCACCCGACTATGGCATTCCTTCACAGCATTGGACCGATTTCATGTGTGCTTCACGGCACAATCATGCAGAGGCGTTCCCACAGTGTGTTGATGCAGCATCTCGTTCCCTTTCAGGGAACCATGGTTACATCCATAACTGAGACATTCACATCAGTTACTCAATCATGTTGAGTAACTGATGTGTTTGCTTATGTAAATGCTTCACATAAGCTTTACATCAGTGGTGCTATTAGTGGTGCTATATTTTCTTACATTTAAAAAAAAAATTTGGGCAAGAATTTCAGATTTACTTACATTTTAGACTGTTCTCAGACAAAGCAAATTTATGCCTTCAGAAGTTGTTTTGTGGTGCTTTTTAGAGTCTGACAGCCTGGTACTAAAATTCAATATTATTTCCTCAACTTTCGCATTGATGTTTGAGCATCATAGTCTGCCTACCTGAATTTATCTGGCCACTCTCCTCAGTTTGACACCCCCTTGGCACAGTTATGTTGAGGAAATGGGATGTGATGTTTTTTGTTGCAGCTTTTGTCTGTTATGCATGCTTTTACAACATCAGATGGCCAAACTATTACAACTGAATGATCCTAAAAGATTTATTCAAGGCACAGAAATTTGACGTCAGAATTTGTGATTCTTGGAACAGTGAACACTCTGACAGTGTTTCCTTAGACAGTGTGCTGAGTTAAAACAAATGGACAACCTCTGTGTGTTATTTGCTGATTTGAACCAATGCCTGAGAGTATGTGGGGGAAAAAACAACTCGGACCGATCAAAAAAGATTGAATGAGCGTGTCTGGCAGAGGACTAGACATAATATATAGCATCTAAGCATCACTCTGCTGATCCATCTCTTACTACATGAATCACGTTTGATCATATTTATGAACAATTGTCAAAAACTTGCATTAATAAGTATAAAGAAAGCAGTTTTTATTTTTATTTTGTTCTTGCTGTCTCTTTTTCATTGAAACTTCTATTGCAGCAGATACATACTTTCCTTTATTAACAGAGACTTGTGGCCTTTCTCTGCAGATTTCAGCTACAAAAGCTGACCCTAACCTTGGGTTCATGATCCAGACCTGCTTCATATCTCCAGACTCCAATCCTCTGATACAGTCAGACTACGTTGTCATAGAGAACATATGTCCCAAGGATGACTCTGTTCTCTATTACCCTCAGCGAAGTGATTTTCCCATCCCTCATGCCCAGATGGACAAAAAACGCTTCAGTTTCACCTACAGATCAAAGTTCAACGTGTCATTGCTCTTCTTGCACTGTGAGATGACCCTCTGCTCCAGAAGAAATGACAAGGAGATGAACCTGCCAGAGGTAGAAACTGTCATCTAACATATCAGCTCTGTTCCAAGATATAATAAGCTTCCTTTCTAGGCAGTATTTTAAGGCATCACACTTAACATTATCTGTATTCATAATGCCAGTGAACTGTTTCAAAACTTATGCAGCAACATTATGCTGCCTTCTAAGATACTTTGTACCTTGTTTTCACAAAATTATGTTTTATTAACAAAGTTTGGGTGGAGCACATTTAAATGATCTAACAATCAGTACGATAAGAGGCCTATAAATGTGTAGCCGAGTCGCATATGTTCCTCAACATTTTCTTCTGCATCTCTTCACTAACCCGTCTCCTCACACTCACTTGGTTACTTTCGTCAAATACGAATACTCTTTTACTCTAATCATTTTATCTAATAATTTGTAATTGTTAACTCGTGAATTCGAAAGCATCATCATTGTTCACAACAAAGTCAATTCTAGTGAAAAAAATTAACCCAAGATTGCAAAAGCAAGAGGAATGTTCATTTAGTACTGAAATATATAATAAAATTTTTTATAAAATAGTTTGAAATTTTTATTTTGTTATCATGCTAACAGCAACCTTTATTGAAATCCATTGTCATGATAGACAAAGCAAGAAAAGTGTTTATTCTACATATAATTAATTTTATACTGAAAAATTTACACTGAAAAATTATTTGCTGATTTGCAGTAAAAAGACACCAATAATCTATTAAACTATTATGTATTTATATAAATAGTATTAATAGTAACATTAATGGTAGTTAACTCTACATGAAATCCTGAAGTCAGTTGTGGCCTATATAGCCGATCCATTCCTGCTCATTTTACGATATAGTTCAATGTAATTTAGTTAAATACATAAAAAATCGATTTGTTTGCATTCAGTTGTGGATTTATAGCTAATAGCTAATTGCTTTACTACATTCAGGTTAACTATTTTTGTTTTGCAGTAAAAAAGAAATAAATATATTGAGTTTGCAGTAATTCACAATCATGTAAGAACCTTCCAAATTAGTTCCTCATACAGTTCTTTTTCTGTTATGTCTTTGTGATAACATATTCATAAAATTGTTTAATTTCAGTACTAATCAATTTAAGATGATTCATATACCTAAACTCTATGTGTGTTAGCTTTCACACAATGAGATTGAAAATTATTCCACTGCATTATCATTTACAGAATAGAAATTAGCTCTTTTGTGTTTGTTTGTTTTTTGTTTCATTTTATGCTGCACAGGGTTATCCAATATCTCATTAAGTCAGAGCACATGAACACAGATAACTTATTGACAATAGCACGTACAGTATTTCCGCAGTAGTTGCTTTATTATATGGATACATGAACACACTCTTGACTCATTTATATAATCTGTTTGACTTTGCTGTCCATCCTAAGATTTGCTTTTCGATTCATTGCCTTGGCACGGGTCACTCAGCGCCAGCTGCTAACATCAATCCACTCTCTGTGAGTGCGAGATGCGTAAATCTCAGGTTACTTCAGTTGCCATCCACAGAGTAAAAACAACTTTCACTGTCCTTTTTCAAATTTCCGTCCTCCCTTACTTCTAGGCATAGTCATTTTAATCTCCTGCATTTTCATCCACTCTAATCATCATATTACACGCTAAAGTTGTTTATGTCTCACCTAACATGATCTTCAAAGTGACTCATTATTTGATCGTAGATGTTTACAGTTCGGTCATAATCTGGATGAGGATAAGAGATGTGACGCGTCAAACTGTATAAACTGTGTATGAAATTATTGTGCTTTCTCTTCGAAGAGAGCATGTTCGGTTTGGCTTTGGCATAATGTCTGCGACAAATGGGATGGCTTTAATAGCTTGAAATATACACTTAATCCATATTTATAAAGAACAAAGTGAAAATTTTAAACATACAGGACTCAACAATAAGAATGGTCAGATGTGGTCATTGTGAAAGTGTTTAGGCCAGTTGATAACAAATCCGTAATGTTTTGCAACAAATGGTATTGGTTGCTACACTCTTAGAAAAAAGAAGGATAAAAGGTTTCACTGGGCAAGTACCATTTCAAAAAACTTTGTGGCAGTGGTTCCCAAACTTTAGTACATGTACATTAGGTGAAAGAGGGGCTACGCAAACACAATTTTTGCCGAACATTTAATTCTACCACCTTAAAATAACAATAAACTGAGCATATTTTTAAAAGGCAAAATGCCATCTCTGGTGTAAATACAGGAAAATGGTAGTGTTGTAAAAGGGGAAGAGTTTGGAGAATACACATGGTTATAGAGGAATACTGTAAATGACTAAGGATCACACACTAGAGTTACTCCGAAAACATCAAACTTTACTAGGACACACATGAAAAATCTTCTTCAAACATGATAATCCAATGCAGAGTTTGCTGCCTTTTTCAAATCATTTTACATTATTGCCCTTCTCGACAATACCTTGTTTTAGCACTTACTGGCATGAAGAATAAATAGACACAGATTTTGCATAAAGATCCATTTAAGTCTCAAATTGTCTGTGATACAGAAACATACCCTATGTGAGTTCTTGTTTTTAATGTTGATAAAATATGATATGAGCAAGAAGAAATTGTTTCCTTAATATTCACACGATTGCAAATGTGCAATTGATTTTATACAACAGTTCAATAAGCAAAAAAGATAATAGTTAGTGGTGTACATTTTAAAAACAGCATTAGCAATATTGTTTGCTATTTTTGCAACTTAATAATAATTCAGACAAATGCCACAACAAAACTGTTGCATCTCCAAGCAACACACAGCTGCGTTTCATTAGTGAAGGAATGTGTGGCTTTGATTGAATTGGGAGAGTCATTGATTCAGTGACCCGTTCATAAATACAGCCATTTGTTTCTTAATTGAACGAATGAAAGACTCAACGACCCACTTCCAGTTTTAGTTTAATATTTAAAATAATTCATATTTCTCTATCCAATAACATTATTTTGCCATTGTAATCGCATCCAATGCCAGAGATGAACAGCATTAGACAATGATTAAATACATTTAGTTTGTACCAAAGATGGCTTTTGTTGATAACGATTTAATTTGATTTAAATGACTGATTTAGTTTCATTTATTGCTTTATTTATTATATTAAAAATTATATTTAAGAATTTGACAATACATGACACATACATTTAATAGGGTTACACAAACTTAGAAAAAGGTGGGAAATATTGTCCCTTAATTGAAAAGGTGTGACTTCCATTAAACTAAGTGGAAGAGAGGGTGTACGCAAAAGGATGTTAAATGCCTCAGGGGGTACGCCACTCTAAAAAGTATTAGAACCACTGCTTTAAGGTACCCTTTTGGGGTAAATAAGGTACAAAGGTGTTACTTTTGAAAGGGAATGATATTGATATATACATATATAATGAATAACATCACTTTTATACATTCAGAATATGTTTTCTCTCTTTGCCAAACTGCTCCAAAATCTGGCCTCTCCTCATAATTATGGAAGTGTACACCTTTTTTTTGTAATATGCTATTTTATCTCATGAGTGAGGTTCATGCTGTTTTTTGAGGATTTTGATCATATGGCAAAGATTACAGCTGGATCTTATTCTAACATTCTTTGTAGTGTATGTTACCAGATGAAGCCTGCGCTTACCTCAGTTTGGATAACATCCTACTCATGATGCAGAACACCAAGACCATCACCAAGCCAATGGTGGTCATCTCCGACAACACTCCTGTCACTGTTAAGGTCCCTGAGGAGTCAGTTCCGCAACATCTAGGTAAATATCACAAGTCAATACAACATCCAGCTTTAGACAAATATTACTATTTTTGCACTTTATTTGCACAAAAAAACATGTCAAAACACCCTTTTTTGCTTGTTTTTTTTTTCCTCGTTGTAATATCAAAGTCTGTAAGGTTTAGATATTCTGAGTAACATCTTGCTATGAGTGGAGTGTAATGGAATATCCTGGGGAAATGTGTGTGTCTGAGTTTGTATATGTGTGTCAGACACTCAGATCACAAGTCACAGAGTTCCTTCTTGTCTCAGTTTGTGGCACATTACCCATCTGGAGTCTTTTAATATGTGGCATTGTTGAGTATGTGTGCATTTGCATGTGTGTGCATTGTGCATTCAATGTGGTTTGGTTTTAAAGTGTGTTTGGTTCATTAGAGATGTGGGACTACATCAGAGGAGACGAAAAAGACTAGCTTTCTAATTCTGGATAGCATTTGTTTTCACTTAAACATTCTTTAAGGCCTTCCCTTTTTGTACTGAGAGAGAAAAGGAGATTTAGAAAATGGGTAAAAGGAGAGAAGGAGAAGAACGAAAAAGCCTGACCGTGATAAAAAATGGGCCTTATGCACTACATACCTGCAGTCTTCTTTACTGCAGAGTTATTTTGCCATTGATGGACTGTATAGTATATCAAAGTCAAAGTCAGCTTTATTGTCAATTCTGCAATATATACAGTGCATACATATAGAGAATTGAAATTCCGTTACTCTCAGACCCAAGGCGAATACAGTTAACAACAACAATAATTTAACAGTAACAGTAACAACAACAACAACAACAACAGAAGATGAAGATAAAATACAATAAAATTAAACTAGATGGATAAAGTGAGTTATGGAGGTAAGTGGCGATGGCAAATAGTCCAAACAATAGTAAATAGTAATAGTGCAATTACAAATTAAGGCAGTGCAAATGTAATAGGAGAGAAATGCAAGGACAACATGATGAGGTGGATGAATAAGAGAATAACTGATGGTGGGTAGGGGGTGGGGGGGGGGGGATTCAGAGATCAGGTCCTTGGTGCAGAAGAGGGGAGAGGTGGCAGAGTCGGGAGAGAGTTCAATGCCCTGACAGCTTGGGGTATGAAGCTGTCCTTCAGTCTGCTGGTCCGTGCCTGGAGACTGCGTAGTCTCCTCCCTGATGGCAGCAGACTGAAGAGACTGTGCGATGGGTGGGTGAGGTCCCTAGCGATAGCAAGGGCTTTTCGGGAGAGGCGGGTGTTATAGATGTCCTGGAGGGGTGGGAGAGAGACACCAACGATCTTCTCAGCTGCTCTCACTATGCGCTGCAGTGCCTTGCGGCAGGATGCGTTGCAGGCGCCGTACCACACAGTGATGCAGCTGGTCAGAATGCTCTCGATGGTGCCTCTGTAGAAGGTGCGCATGATGGGGGCTGAGGCTCCGGCTCTTCTCAGCCTATATTAGAAGACAGCAGGGTGTTTTCCAAGGTTTTCACAAAGAACCTTAATTTGACCGTGATGGATATATTCTGTTCTGTGCTTCCTCTTTGGCACTATTGTACCTATTGAAGTTGTAGTGAATCAACTTTACTGATTTGCAGCTTGAATGAAAATCTCTCCATATTAATAACAGAATATTGCTGTTCTGCTTGAAGCAAATGGATCATCTTTTAGTCACACTTGGTTAGATAAATGATTGCCGCTCATGTAGGATACAAACTGGGATATTATTCACCCAAGTCAAGTTTTATGTAAGCTTGGTTGTTTCTAAGTGAAAAGAAAAGCAAAGATCTGTTCCACAGCAAGGAGATAACACATACCTGGGAAATTTGGACTGAATCCACATATGATATGAATATCGGCTCACGCTTGATGAACAAGCTTTTGTGTGTTGCCAATGTCAGGCTTATTCTCTAACTCTTAACTAAGCAAACTCAGATATTTTGAACGCAAGGACGACTCAGATATGGCAGGAAAGCAGCTTTCAAAAAGGCTCAAAGTGCCGCTCTGGAAAGGATGCCAAAATATTTGGCTTAATCTACAAATGAAAGAGGGCAGTTTATGGGAGTGCCATGCTTTGAGAACAACATGGCAGAACAAAACATTTCCATCAGAGGTACCAAAGCAGAGGTACAAACTCAAATTTAATTATTTTTAAAAGTTTGCATTTGAATTTGGTGTGCTGGTAATCACACACTTCATGCTGACTTCATACATGGTGTTCATACACTATAACAAAACAGAGAAAGAAAATATGCAAAAAACTCTTACGTCCCTAGGGACGTAACACATGGTTATAAAGGAATACTGTAAATGACTAAGGATCACACACTAGAGTTACTCCGAAAACATCAAACTTTACTAGGGCACACATGAAAAATCTTCTATGACAAATTTGATTTTCTGAAACTAAAAAAATCGTGTTCCCGAAACACGAATTCGATTTTCAACGAAATCGGGCAACTCAAACTACCCCAAATCTGACTTCCTAGCGTGTGGTTCTCAGCAACTAGCATCAAGTCCCTCAGACTGCAAATTGGGGCAAAATACAATTATGTAGTGCATTCCAAAATCCTACGCAACAAAGAAATTTATTTTTACTTTTTACTGTGCTTTATAATGCAGAATCAGGCAAATAAATCATCTTGTTGAAGTTTGTCCCATGCTTGTACAAAAAGTACAGCAAGAGTATTGTTCTTGTGTTCATACTTCTTTTGAATGCTACCAAGCTAGCCCTAAAAAGGGTGAAGTAAAGGATAGCACAAATGCGTTCTGAGGAGAACTTTGGCGGTGGTGACTACATAGATTGTTGTCCAAGTCATTAGGGCTAGTTCATTTACTTCCCCCCAAAGAACTTTACATGGTTTGTGGGTGTAGTAGCACAGACAAACCTATGGCAACGGCATAGAAAACCACATCCCTTGCTTTGAGCTGACATAGCTTCTCCCAAGATTCCTCTGAACATACAAGCTTTTGTTCTCTGTTCTGTTTTGCTTCCTCTTGTAAGCCATAAATACAGTACATCATGAGATTTTATTTTATTAGAAAAAAATTCTGCCGTTTACATACATGACTCTGTATTCTGTACAACACAAAATAAGACATTTTGATAGTCATTGGAGTCCAAACATCATTCAATTAATCAAAAAAGACATTTATCAAAGATATACTACCAATCAGAAGTTATTTTAATTTTATTAATTTAGCTTGAAAATGACATTTATGTTACAAAAGATTTCTGTTTCAAAGTTAATTTTAACTTTCCATTCATCATTCATTTCCATTTATCCTAAATATGTATACATATGGTTTTCACAAACTATTAAGCAGCACAATTGTAGTAATGGTGGCTGAAAATTCAGCTTTACCATCAGAGGAATAGCATTGTAATATATTAAAACAGAAATTGTAATATTTCACAGCATTTTACAGTGCCGTTCTTACTTTTATTTTCTTTATTTTGTTTGATCATGTAAATGTAGATTTGGTGAGCATAAGAGACATATCTTGCTGACCCCAAGCCTGAGGTGGGAGCTGTTACATAGCACTCACTCTTGTTTTAACAGAGCGCTCCAGTGATAGTCTGTCATCAGTGTGTCAGAGGGGATGAAAATCTAAAGGTGCTCTCTCTGAGAATAGCCCCTATTGTGTTTGGGATTTTGGCACTTGACCAGATGGGCTATGAAGCCTGCGATCACACAGGCTCTATTGTGCTGTTTGATCAGTGATCATTAGAGCTAATTAGAGCTCTGAAAGTCATTTGGTCTGTGGCCAAGGAGTCCAAGGAGACTCTCGGGTGCTAGGCTTGCTTTTTGATTCCCTACCAAGCATGTGCTTTTACTTTATACGTGGTCACTAAACATTTGGACCACATAGCATGTAAACATCATGATCAAATACATTTTGGTTATTGGATTGATTTTCTCATACTGCTTATATTTCCAAACTAATGTTTTCCTAATAGCGATGTACTGAAACTCTGACCACAGAATGAAAAATCTGGACTGTTACATGCTATATTTTGACTTTTTTCTTGCAGACATCATATATGTGCTGGACACCCCAACTGTGGTGGGCATCGCTTTTGCTGCCTTTGTGATCGGAGCCCTTCTGACTGGAGCTCTATGGTTCATCTACTCGCATACAGGTGAGAAAATATCTCTGCATATGCATATAAGAACACCCTTGAACTCTTCTGACCTTTGTTCTCATTCCCTGCCTCAACTTAATTAGTATCGAGACAGTTATGCATCAAAATAGTAAAGGAAACATGTTATTTTTTGATTGTCAGAAGGTCTTGCCAGTTCTGTTAACAGCAATATTTGAACAATAACGTATTGACTCCCAGCCAGTAAATATATCCCGTTCGTCAGCAGAAGTGCATCTGTCTTTTCCATTCTTTCAATCATTGTGGGTGGTGGTGGGTAGGGGGGGTACAATAGTATGCAGTATTTTGGGTACAATAGCCCGAATGGGACTGGAATTCCCCCTGTCCACCATGAGGGTGTCTCCAGGCCTCACAGGAAAATACATATACAATCCTCCAGCTGAATGCCAAGATTCACTCCACCCCTCCTCTTTGCTTTACCCTGTTGTCGCCAGGCCGACGACATCTGTTGACCCTTCAGAGGAATCACATGCTCTTTCTTAGCCCCCATTTCTGCACATTTGCACCCTTAGTAAGGCCTCTGGTTTTTGTCCTCAGTGCCATTGACATGCTACCGTTTTATGGTACAAGTTTGAAGGGGTTCCCATTCTGAACGCTGTTCCAGAATCTGTAGTTGTGTAGGCAGATGAGCATCAGTATGTTGACTGAGGATAAAACCCATTCTAGATTTGAGCTATTTTTTGTGTGTATATTGAGCTATGTGTATCTTGGCTATATTCATGTCTTGACATAAAAGGAGTAATGTTTAGCTTTTATTAGCTTTCATTTTTATGCTAGAGTTCGTTCAAAAACATAAATCAGTGCAATTTGTATTAATATTGCCTGTGGTATTCAAATGGGATGAAATTATCCAGCTGTGTTCCTGCTTCTTGTTGTTACATGGTATGATAGTGGATAAGCCAGGGTCTGTTAAAATATATCTTTTCAGTTAAACATAAGGAACCCGCCAAATTGGCTAGCGATTCGACAGCGTTATCAGGTTTGTCAGCATTACCAGTGTTGACGGTTGTTCATTTCAAACCCTGGTTGTGGTGTACTAATTATTCCAGCCATGTGTTTCTCATAATGGAATTGATCACCGGTACTCAATACAAGCCAAAAGCCTATAAAACACAGTATTGTAATGTATTCAATCATGTTACTAAAATAACCCTTCATAGAATCATTTTTTGATACTGACGTTATCCCCAAGTGTTTTTAATTTTTGGAACCACCTAAATTATTGACTCTAAGCTTCTTGAAAAAAATGCTAAAATATGAAAAATATCAAAACACTGTGGTGCTTTTCCCCCCCAGGGATGTGCAGAAAAATGGCAAATAGAGGCTTTGGTTTAATGAAGGGTAAAATCCTGACTCTCTCTCTCTCTCTCTCTCTCTGTCTGTTAGACCCACAGAATGATCCTGTTTTTCCCCAGTATGTATTCTCAAAGAATAAAAAATAATATAACATATAGTGTAGTGTATTAGTGCAGTACTGGAGGACAGCCGTTTTTTATGCCAAGAACCCCTAATTTAGCTGTTCAAAAGAAAGTATGTTGTTTCCAAAATCAGCTAAAACGTGATTTTAATTATTATATGTAAATGATTTACTTTAATCTTAATTATTGACAGCATATTTCTTCTACTCACTAAAATACAGTTAAATGTATAAATATATGGCTCATCCTTTCTGTCTCAGGGGTTCAAGCAGACTCCAGTTTGAAAACTCATAGTATAGTGTATGTACGGTAGTACAAATGTTTTTTGTTGTTGTTTAAATTGTTCATCTAATATTTATATTTTATTTCAGCTTCATTTCAGTTTACTAAAATGATTTAAATACATCTTTGTTTTACTTAATAATAACACTTTACTGTTTCAGTCTCTGAATATATATGTCTCTATATATATTTATATATATATATATATATATATATATATATATATATATATATATATATGCATAATTGTTCCATACATTAGGGATGCTTGCTATTTTAGGGAAAGCTACGTGTGGAATGTTGCAGGGGTCTGTTAAAAAACAGCTCCTGTAATCCTGTCACCATCCCTGTCATAGATCACACTGATAGGTTAAGGACGTTGCCCCTGTGCTCACAGAGTGGGAGTTACACAACGAAATGACACAGTCGAGTGGAAGAGGTCAACAAACTGCCATCAAACTCTTTCTCACACTTACAACAAAATGCATCTTTGAGATAGTTTTTTATTTAATCATAACCAACATATTATTTGTCTGTGCGCTGTGTACGTTCGCAAGATGAGTGGTTTTAAAAGTGAGGTGTACAGAGGCAGATAAGCGAGCGTCTAGTACACAGCGCTGTATGAGGAAATAGACTGTTTTTAGCTGGAGCTCTTGGCAGCACATCTCTGGCACATATTAGCGGCAGAGGGGCCTAAAACAGGGAAGTAAAGACACGTTCACTTGAGCTGAGAAGAGACACACACACATATAAACACTCACAATTTACAATAGTGAGTTGGTGGAAATTTACCGACATTTTTTACAGAGTTCAAATACATGTAGTGTAGGAGAGAAGAGTGCTTATTAACATTGGTATTTTAGTCAAATGCCAAGCATGAAAAGGAAACCTGGAATTTGATTAAAATCTCTGTCAGGAAAACTATTTATAAGATGGAGTATCTATTCTTACGTGCCACTCTACTTCAGGGTTGAGTCCTCTGATAGAGGAATATTTAAGTCTATCTGGAACAACAGTCAGTGAAGACAAAGACAGAAGAATGAGATATATATATAAGCCATGTTCCAAAACCAAGTGTCCAGCCTTCTTAGAATTTAAAGAAAGGATTGCATCTATCCAGGGCCTAAGATTAACACTCGCAAACAGCCAAATATGAGTATGTGAGTATGATGTTGGTATGTAAACAGTAACTACGTTTACATGTGCACCAATCAAATGATCAGAGTAAGGTCTTAATCGTTGTTAGATGTTTAAATGACACAAGCAGAACTCTACACTCCAGTTTACATGGATTTTTCATTATTATAAGTATTTGTTAATAAGTCTGGTTATTCCTCACTCAGGCATACAGTATGTTTTAATCTACTCGCATCAAATTCAAAATAATTGTACTGAATATCATTTAGCACCATGATGAACAACGTTGAAGACTTGTATTTACATGAGGTAAGGTTTAATCTCAATAGTGCCAGAATCCCATTATAATCGCATTATGAGTGTTTATGTAAACGCACACAGTGTCAATTGCCAGTTAGCCCTTGCCAATTTAAATATTCAAAAGCAAGAAGAGGCGAAAGGGAAGTTTTGAGTGCTCATACATCTAAAGTGTGCATCAAGAAATCCGCGTGCAAATATTGAATTGAGCTCTCTTTCACATCTTGCGCTTGAACAGACATATTCAACAAAAATTGTCAAAATACCTGTATTTGCATGTATGTTTTAAGTGAACATTAAGAAAATGCATGTATATCATTAGTATATTGGATCTGTGCATTAGCTCTTAAAGTGAAACTGGACTATTATCCCTGCTGCTGTGCTTTTAATGTTCATCAAACAACGAAAAACAAATAAAAATCAGGATTATGTTTAATTTACACTGTGAAGATTATGCAGTGTTATTTTACATTGGATTGATTTATTAAGTTTCTGTACCTGAAATGTTTTAGTTTTTACTGGTATCTAAAATTTCGGTGTCACAACTTCCTGTTTTTGTAAAAACTGTTTCATGGCCGCTAAATTTTCGTAACTGTTGACAGTGTTTCAATTAAGTGGCAATGTTTCAATCACATAAACAATTGTGTGATCCTACAGGGAAATTATCCAATGCCTTGTTTGTATTCGTATTGGTTTAGTTTGATAGGATTAATGATTGATTCCTTAATGTCGCCAAACACTAATATCTCAAGCAAATATCTCGGACAAATTTGCCACTTCACATGGTTCTCTCGTGAGTCATGAGCGTACCTAGTTCACTGCGCATGCGCTGAGTTTGCGTTGCACGTGGGTCGCAAGAATTTCTGGTGAAAGCACATTCACGTTCTTACGAGAGCTGCCGTGGGTTCACCCTCATCCCAAAGCCTCATCCGCTTATGTGTGCACATAAAGCCCGCCTTCTCTGATTTGATTGGTTTTTTCAAATATTTTGACATTGGTCAGTAACGAGCGGTAACAACCAATGAGTATGAGGCTTAGATGAACGAACACACACACACACACAAAAAAACACATCCTGCTTTTTTTCTGAAGTGTGCTCTGCTCCACGTCGCTGCGGTAACACGGTTATTAAAAGACGGGACGAAGCTGAATTTGTTGAGAAAGCACATTAGACAGGCAGAACGCAAGAAAGTATGCAATCTAGTACAGCGTGATGACCACACGAATATGTTATCACTGTTTACGCTGTGAGCGAAATTTTGTTTGCAATGTTGGAGAATATAATTAAAGGTTTGAATCAAAAGTGTTTTTTATTATGTACTGGTAAATCTCTGCTTTTAGTTGGTGCACATTTTGTTATTAGCAAACATATACAGTGTATGTACATTTTTATAGCATACCGATCGCTTCATCTAATAAATAGATACTGGCTGTAGGTTATCTCGACAAACGGTTATCTCAATGGTTTTTTGCAACCCCCGAGGCCGTCGAGATAACCGTATTCCACTGGATATATAATAATGAATGTAAGAATGTAACCTGCTGATAATGCTGAATGGTGCCTTATAGGGATGTTGTTCACTGTTCGGAGAGGTGTTCCATTTACCTTCACTGTAAATTTCCGGCTTAAGAAGGCCCCAAAAGTGCTCAATAGGTTTTAAGTCAGGTGAAGACATGGGCCATGTCATTCGTTTTTCCATCTTTAAGGTCTTTACTGGCCAGCCACGCAATGGAGTACTTTGATGCATGTGATGGAGTGTTGTCTTGCATAAAAATCACAGTCTTCTTGAAAGATGCAGACATTTTCCTGTACCACTGCTTGAAGAAAGTGTCTTCTAAATATTGCCAGTAGGTCTGAGAGTTTATTTTGAGTCCATTTTCAACTCGAAAAAGGTCCAACTAGCTGATCTTTAATAATACCTGCTTATACCAGTAGCCCACCTCCATCTTGCTGCCTGAGTCAAAATGGAGCACTGTGTCTGTTAGTGATCACTGATGATGGACCACTGGCCCATCCATCTGGTCCCTCAAGAGTCACTCTCATTTCATCAGTCCACAAAACCTTTGAAAAACTGTCTTCAGATATTTCTTGGGCCATTCTTGACGTTTCAACTAATTTGTCTTGTTCAGAGGTGGTCGGGTTTCAGCCTTTCTTTCCTTGGCCATGTCTCTGAGAACTGAACACCTCATACTTCTTGACACTCCAGGTAGGCTGCAGTTGTGGAGTATATCAGCACTGGAGGATAATGGGTTCCTGGTAGCCTCATGTTTGATTCTTCTCAAATATTTGCTGATTAATTTGCGTCTTTTCGTCTTGACACATTTCTTGCGACCCCGTTGACTATTTGCAACAAAATGTTTGTTAGTTCTGTGTTCATACCCCAACATCTTAGGTGTGCTGCTTCCCTCTGAAAGACTTTTTGCAATTTTTGACTTTTTAGAGTCAGTTAAATCTCTTTTTTGGCCCATTTTTCCTGAAGAGAAGAATCTGCCTAATAATTATGCACACCTTGATATAGGGTGTTGATCTCCTTAGGCCACACCCTCCCTCGTTACACAAATACACATCACTTGTTATGCATTACATCCAATAAGCATTCACGTTTATACAGCTTGGAGTTGGAAATTATGGATACAATTTTTATATGGTCAAAATAATCACTTGCCTAATAATTGTGCACACAGTGTATATATAAACATTTCAAACTTTTAAAATATGAGAGAATTTTTTAGCATGTAACACTTAAAAATGAAAATAAAACTTGAAAGGTATTAATTTAAATTTCCAAAAGGTTCAGTCTCTATTTGTCTTCCCCACTTTAGGTCCATACAATACTTTTTTGGAACAGTTATACATTTCAATCGGGGCAGACGTAGTGCTTTGTAAAATAAAATAAAAAATCCTAAACAATTAAAATAATGAGAAAAAAATAAGAAACTTGGGCCTGAGAGCCTTAATATTATTTTAGTTTTTTTTTTACATCACTCCAAGTGTTCCTGAAAGCTTTAACATCTTCTTTATCAATCTCTTTCTTCAGGTGGCACAAGAGCGAGGCAGCAGGTGCCAAAGTCCCAGCCGGTGTCTGAGAACAGCAGTGCAGCTCACAGTATCGGCAGCACACAGAGCACACCGTGTTCAAGCAGCAGTAACGCTTAGAGCAACTGGACTGACTGCTGCTTAAATTGGTATTATGCTTTGTAGAAGAATGGAAGTATATGTGATTTTATAGCATACCTTGAGAACACCAGGCCTTTTTTTCATTATTTGGGCTGAATATACAACTGGATGAAATAAGCTATATTTGGAGATGAGGGAAATAACAAAATCAAGATCCCAGACACTTTTTAAATGTTGCTTTTTTTCTTGAACCCCACCAGAGAGTGTTGTTTTGCCTTATATGGTTGAGATCAGCATGAAAATAACAAAGGCTGTTTACACCATCCATTATGGCATGAAGGCAGTCCAGAGGAACAGTTAGTACTTGACGAGGTTACGCAAGGGTTCTGTCTGTACCTAAACAACGATCAGTGCCTTGCCCAAGCAATATATTTGACAAGAGAATATGTGATAAATGATTTTACTAGTAAGTTTGTCCATATCTGACTTTTCATACCCAGTTGCCAATCGTTTAATTCTACATCATTGTATATAAGACCAGCCATCTTCCGGATTCACATGCCAAGAGTGAATGATGTAAAAAAGCTTTATCAGAAGACAGTTTTTGGCATATTGTAAAATAATGTATATTCTGTGAATATTAAGGGAATACATAGAGATTTAAAGTGGAAATAACTCCATAAAAAGCTTTAACTAAAACCAAATATTTATCACTTGTTTATACACCATTTTGAAGATAATTTTAAAATTCAACTATTAATCATAAAGGCTAATATAAATGATTTTACATATACACATCCCCGAAGTGGCCTTTAAAAGATACTTGGATAAAAAAAATATTAATTTTAAAAACTTAAAATGGGGATGTTTGTTAGCCACTATTAGAGTCTCTGTAGAGATCATTACAAATAATAATAAGCATTGAAAAAAATTGATTTTATAGAATGTTATTTTTATGTGCTGGGCATTATTTTTTCAACATTTATTATAAACTGTATTGATTTCAGCAAACAGCAGACTGTCATGTTTTGATATTTTGTTCCTAAATTACTAAATGAAAATGAGTATTTTTAGTCCCTATGTGCCTGGTCACAAAAGATGTACATAATCTGATGACCAAAAATTGGGCATTTATTTTCCAGTCTCTTAGTGTTACAGCAGCATCTGCCGTGTATACGTTTAGGTCCTAGCCTACCACTAAAGTCAACATTTCTCAAAAGTGTAATTGCTTTATTTCTGCTGTGTATGTGAAGTTATCATTTTGGGATTTAAAAAAAAATGCATACAGGCGCACTTGTAAAGTGCATGAAATGTATGAAAGCAAAGCCAGAGTAATCCCACCGTCAAACCTTTACATGAATGTCATTAC
The DNA here is from genome assembly GCA_037043235.1 of Rhodeus uyekii. Classification (NCBI taxonomy): domain Eukaryota; kingdom Metazoa; phylum Chordata; class Actinopteri; order Cypriniformes; family Acheilognathidae; genus Rhodeus; species Rhodeus uyekii. The sequence continues at coordinate 2,610,314 of JAWRVZ010000040.1, read as the reverse complement.
ATTATAAGTGCCTTAACTTTGAGTATATGCTTAATTTCAGAGATAAAATGAGGAAAGAAGGGAAGTGGTGTTTGCTTTGCTTTGCTTTAAGCACAGTATATACCCTCTGATGTGAAAATCTGCCAAATCTGTGCATCTAGCTCTTTGTTTGGTTGGTTTTTTTTAGTGTCTAACATTGATTTTTGTTTTGTTTGTGTTGCTTGCTACAGACCGTACCTATAGAATGTATTTTATTTCAAAGCTTAATTTCATTGTAAACTTGTATAAATGTCTCCTGTAAGAGAAAAGAGAGTTGGAATTTAAACATTTACTTGTGTATAAAATTATATTTTTCCAGAGATATATATATACAGTATATATATATATACACACATATACATAGAGCCACCCTATAATTCTATCTGCATACTGTGAATTTTTGTGGGCATATTTCTATAAATTTTGTTTTCTCTAAATCTAAACAGAGGCCGTAATGCTGAAGTGAGCTGCATTCACTTATATTTTTTCTGATATAATCATATAAAATTAGATATTTTATTATATAAATATTTTGTATAAGTTTTATATGAGAACACTATTTTATTTGGAATACAAAATATATTTACATGATGCACATGTTTTTATCTCTCTCATAAAAGGATAGTTCACCCAAAAAGGAAATGTAATAATTTACTTACCCCATGTTGTTTCTTTCTTCTGTTGAACATAAAACGTTAGTAACCAGACAGCCGCAAAAAAAAGAAAAAGAAAAAAAAACATGCTATTGCAAATGTCTAGTTACTAACATTCTTCAAAAATATCTTTGTTTGTGTTCAACAGAAGAAAGTCATACAGGTTTGTGAGGTTGAGTAAATTCATGACAACATTTTCTTTGAACTATCCCTTTAAGGTCTTCACCATTTAAGTGTGCGTGTGTTTGGTCACACTATAGCTCTATGTATGTATGTGGGTTTAAATGAATGAATGTACGCATTGTCCTTGTATTGTCTTTTGGGAAAGTTTGCCGTCATGTCAAACAGAGTTTGAATTTCTGATAGGTGTAATCAAAAGTCATTTAATGGCTGTAGAGGTAACGGAGGCCTTATTGGTTTGGTCAGAAGGTCTTTCTCTCATTCCAGTAAACACTCTTTATTCTGCTAAATCACTCTTGTAATAAACTCTTTATATTAAAATGTAAGTTCACACTGCTGTGTTTGACAGTGGTTTTCCTGTACTTTGAATGGTGAAACTGATTGTGCTTTCTCTCTGTTTATCTACCTCATTTGAATGTCTATGTGTGTATAAGGTTTAATTGTCTTCACATCAAGAATATGTTACTGTACATATTGTGTGGATCTTGATGTTACATAAAATGTATCACATCAAATGTTTTATCTTACAAATTTACAATTCATTCTGTATCAGTCGCCAGGCTTTCTGACAATAGAGGATAGACTGAAAAAATGTAAATGTGAACCTATCAGAATTAGACTTCAATATTTTAAGGCTGTTTTGCTCTGAAACTACACACCATTTGTGAATATTTTGTATTTGTTTGTTTTATTCTCCAATAGTATGTGAAACCTATAGTGTAAATATAATGTGCTGTAAATATGCATGCTATATGTATGCTCTGTATATACCAAATAAATTCTTGTAATCTTTTGGGAGTTTGTTTTTGTGCTTATTTAAAAGTATAAACTGGGCACCATATTTCTTCCAATAAATGAGTCAACTAGGACATTTATTAGTGCACGTTTACAAGACAGTGCTGTAATAGAAAAAGAAATTGTATTCTTTGTTGTTGCTTTTTTTTTCTAATACAGACAATAATGCGAAAACGACTATACAGTAACACTATATTCTGTATGCCAGGCCAGTAGTTGGCGATGTCACCTAAACAGGTAATACGCACTCACATTGCGTCACCGTGTTCACAAGTTTGAGTTGTTTTGCTGTTTTACACAGTGGCGTTTGATGGTCCAATCACAATCTACCATGACCCTGTTGCTATAATGTAATTCCACAATTTAGGTCCGCAGAGGTGGAGCTGGACTAGATCAAGCTCCACTCATTATCTCCAGAGAGGGGGAGCTGGATGTCATTTGACTCTGCAGTGAGCACCACTTGAATTGTTCTGTTTCTATATAAAGCATTTTGTCATAAGACCCTCATTGCTTAGTAGATTGCCTCTAAAACCATTGCTATCCTGTATTAGTACTGTGTAGTCATCTTAGGTTTGACAATAAATGTATTACTTGATGTAGACAATATAGAGATCTGGCATCCACATTGGTGAGCATATGGGAATGTGCATACCAACATGCTATTTAATAACTTTTGAACAATATTGTCCTTTGCCAAACATTGATTGCACAACCTCAGAGTCAAGGGGGAAAATCATGGAATATAAAAATGAATGGAAATAATGCCAACTTTAATACAAATAATAAATAATAATAAAATAAAACAAACTGGCCAATACTGACTAGTCAAGTCCCCTTTATTTATATAGCACTTTTTACAACAGAGATAACAGGAAAACAGGCTGTACTACAGCTCCAGAAATGCAGGCCAATTAATAATATTGATGAATATTAAATTTAACGTTTGGAGCAAACATTGACATTAAACATTGACTAGTGTGGAGCAAAGGGCTTTCAGTATGACATCACCTTCCCAGGAAGAGCCCAGACTGTAAGTTTCCATAAAAGTTATTTTTCATTTCCCCCCCATATTGAAATAATGATGAAAAGATGACAAAAAGATGAAAAGATGAAGTCACAATAGATTCCAGAAAGGGAAAAGAAAAAAAAGGTTCTAGGGGGGACTTAGTCGACATGGAACAGGCTGTACGTCTTGAACAAAAAATGAGTCAGTGTAGGTCATCAGAGTTTATTTTGGGTTTAGGTGATGTTTCAAAAGAGAGTGAGGTAAAGGGCTGACTTTGAGGTTGAGGCCCATTGTTGATATTCACAGCTAAACCACTTACAATAGTCAAGTGGAATATATAAAGTGGAATATGAATAATGTACTGTATAAAGACATAAAATTTGAGCCTTTTACGGCATCTAACTACAGGACGGTTTTGGTCCATGAAGCAAGATTTTTAACTCAGAAAATACAAAATACTATATATTTAACTCCAAACCATATTCTTTACCCGTATCTAAAATCTAAAGTCCATACCGCTTTAGACATAGTTTAAAAAAGTTTAGCCTTCATGTGTTGTCAGGTAAGTACATACAATAAAATTAACCTAATTTATCAGCAAGTAAATGAAGTATGATGACCTTTAGTTATTTACTCTGATTATCACTAGTTTGAGTCCTTTGTTGAACTGTTGGTCTCATTAATAAATTAATGTAATTTAGTTAACACATAACAGTCTGACACCTGCACCTGAGATTATATACACCCTTGGCAAAGCCCTTTCTACATGCTGAAATCACCACAGATGTTGGGTAGGGTCTCCGTTCAGTCCCACTTCAACAGCTGGCCAATTTGCCACATGGGAGCCTAAAAATACAGCATTAAATATGCCAGTTTCAATAAAAAGCATTTAATTTTGCTGAGTCTCCAACTCTATTTTGATGACAGCACTGAGGTGACTGTATATTTAGCCAAAGAGGGAAAGGGAGCTCAGTATTTATGGTTGGAAACACTGGAAGGTCTCCAGCACTGAAATCTATAGCTATAAAATGATACCACATTTAATAAAACTGCCTGTCATAATTGTGTGCCAACACAAACAGAGTATTAATATTGGGTGCTGCCCCTTTAAGGACGCTAATTCTGTTGTCATGGGTGATCATCAACATAAGAAAAAAACCACTGAGTGATAGCAATGTTCTCATGTTAAAACCTAGCTGAACTTTATAACAATTACAGTTAAGCAATACAATTTAAATATTACAATTTTTTATATTCCCAGAATGGTGAGTAATTTATATGTGAAGTAAATTGATCTTATGTCTTTCTAATGTCTGATACACCAAACTTTGTTTATAATGTTTTCCTGTGACCACTGTAATGCTGCTTTGCAACAATCTGTATTGTAAAAAGCGCTATATATAAGTAAATGTGACTTGAGTTGACTTGACTTGATACTGTATGTTGATCTGTATTTGCGATTAGCAAATTAGCTTTTTAGTGTGTTTTACATTGCTTGTTGAAATGTTAAAGCAATATATGTTACATTTAATTGATAAACAAACTTTAGTATGCATTTGTGGCGCAGAGTGTTAGATATATGTGATGATGCTAAAAGCTAATATGTAATGTTTTTGCAATATAGCAATAGCCTATAGGGAAAAGTATTATATTTTGATTTAATCATACAATGTATTTGGTGGCGTAAATGATACTGAATCGTACTTGTAGATTGTTTTTTGTTTTAGATTTTGACCACACACACACACACACACACACACACACACACACACACACACACACACACACACACACACACACACACACACACACACACACACACACACACACACACACACACACACACACACACACACACACTCACACACACACACAACTCAACAAAAAACGACTACATCTGTACATTGAGTTCTGCACAAGAGGAATAAAATTACTAAATCAAAATCCAAGTTAATGTTATCATTTCATGGGTAATGGTTAAAACACACACACATCTGCACATACTAATGCACGTGTGTTTTCTTATGTAGTGCATCATACAAATCCTAAGTCTACTATGCATGATGTGGCGAGGAGGGCGGGGTCAAGGGACGAGAGTGTCATGAGAGTAGGTGTTAGGAGATTTTCGGTTTCAGTGGGGGGAGCTAATATGAATATTCATGATTTTCCCAAACATGCGCGCAAGAACTGATAATTTTTGTTTCCTCCTCTTTGTTTCTCCGCAAATTTAATGGATTATTTAAAAAAGGTGTAATGTCTAAATACGCTTCAATTTTGTATCGTATCATACTAGTTTAGAATGTTTTAAGGTAAACCTGTAGTATAGCGTCGGTAAATACCAACTAGCACCAGCAGGGGGCTAAACCTCCGATCTAACCTTTTCAATAACATGAACAGCTTACTGTTAGAGTATGTTACCCTTATTAGCTGATCATTCTGAATATGATCAAGATGGACACATTTAAGATGGACCAGCGCACTCCTCTGAGAAAACTTATTGATGTTTTCAGACTGTGTTACAGTTGACATACATTATGCAATCAGATCTTGATGTAAGGAGTAAAGTAACACATTACACATACAAGTAATGTGCATTTTTGATGTAACAAGTACTGTATTACAAGTAACGTACACTACATAATCACAACTTTCTTGATGCAAATGCAAATTATATTCTGACAGTCACTAGAGAGCCTTTTGAGAATAGGGGAGTGAGTCTTTCGTGCACAGCTCTTACTGGCCTACAACAATAACACAAGAGTCACCTAGGGTAGAAGAAATGGATGGATATTCTGGAACAACTTGGCATTTATTACTGGCCATCTGCCATTTTGGTTTGGAGGGGTGAAAACAACATACAAAACTTTCCATATTGTGGCAGTGTATAGGACGATACACTAGAGTCCACTGTAGCGGTTGATGTACAACTATGCCATGAAAACCCATGAATATACAAAAAAATGCTTTTGGGATAGCTGCCCAGTACAGATTGAAATTTATTGTGAACCAATGAGGTTTGATGTTAGTTGGGTCATATTGATTTATCGCACATTAACTTTATGTCCTTTTTGGACCTTTGTTTGTTGGACCCCATTGACTTAATGCATAATACGTAGCTGAAGCTTTCTTCAAAATATATTCTTCTGTGCTCGACGACTTTGGAATGACATGAGGTTGAGTAAATGATCCGTCTATTCCTGCAACAAACTGAACTTTTTTTTAAAGTGTTACTAGAACACCTAAACAACAGGGTTATATGAGTGCAAAAAACAACAAAAAAACAAGGCTTTCTTTATCCTGTGTCACCATCCAGCATGTGTTGCTATTTATGTAATAGCTCTTAACTGTTAAAGATGTTTATGAATCGTTTTATCATTCAGATCACTGGAGACCCCAGACTTATTAACTGCACTTGAGGAATAATGGAATGTCACCCATGGGCCACACAACGACATCAACATCCATATCACCATGGAGAAGAAACTGTGCCCCAAATTGTAGCCGTAGCCTCAAATGAGAACCAAATGCTTCAAGCCCCACACATACAATATCTGGGGAATGATGAAAATGACTTAATATTTCTATGTACACATAATGGAAAAATTGGACACAGATGACTTTTATCTCAGGGCCGTGATATGAGTGGTTGAGAAGGGAGGAGTGTGAGGATCATTTCATTCTTATTGCATGTAAGCTGTAATGGCTGCACTATGACCATTAGAAAAACACTGCTGGTGATTAATTGTATTTTCTGTCAAGGACATTTGGCTCTTTACCACTTGTGGCTGACTCTAATACAACACAGCAATCCCTGAGAGAGAGCGAGAGCGAGAGTGGAGTATTATTATTCATTCTCTGCTCTTTTTGTTTTGCTCGTTGAAGGGGCCACAATTGAGTTAGAAGTCAAAATACACAAATTCCTTCCTTTCCTTTTGTTAATTTTCACCAAAACCATAAATTATTTTTCTTTCTTTACACTTTCATGTCACTGATCAAAACCAGATTTAGCAATTTCTTGCACATACTAGGCTACTCAATGAGATACGAGACCGGTGGCTCACAGGTGGCGCTCATTACCAATCAAGCCACCAGCTCTCATGATGCTCCCACAGTCCCTCAACCCCGCCTTGCTTGCGACATATCCCCAATGCCCCTTGTAGGCCGAGGGCTACCCTCGAGTCTGCGCTCTACTCGGTGGGGCGATCACAGCGGCTGCGGTACCTGGGGGTAAGGACAGATGAGGCGAGGGAAAAGGAGATGGAAGCATGAGGAGCAACAGAGACAGAGAGGGGAGAGAGGAAAAAAAAAAAACTTGGTCCGGTTTCCAGACACGCTGAATCTCGGTCCTCAACCAACCTTGCACTTGAATCTGTTCTGTGGACGCGCCAACGTTCTTCCACCTCCTGGCAGCCAGTGATGGCTCCTCCTCAAAAGGGCAGCCGGCAGCGAGACCCTCTTTCCCTGCTCCTCCTGTCACAGACTCAGCCACGCCCCCTGCACCAGACTCCTACGCTCCGCCCACTCATTCCCAGTCACCTGAGTACTGAGCACCCGCACCTATTTCCCATCACTGGAGCCCTATATCACAAGCCCTCACCCTCCACTCATTGTCTGGTCTTAGCATTATGCTACACAGACTGCATTGCGACTCTGCTCATTCTCCAAGCTACTCTACGCTCCAGCGTTTACAAGATTCCACGCTTCCAAGGTTCCACAAGACTGTTCACTGTGTTCACTGTTTTGCGTCCTGACTTCAATAAAACCTGTTATTGTGCAATAACCTCTGTGTCCTCCAGTCTGTCATGACACCTCCCTGATCATGGCTGACGGCATCAGGCTCCCGCACTCTGGCGGACACGGTGACTCCTCTGCTCCTCGACCTCCGCAGCACTGCGATCCCTCACAGCAGCGAGGGCTCTCGGAGAGCCTGTCTCCTACCTCCCGGGTTTCGGCACCAATGTAACAAAATTCTTTGTTCAGGTAGCAAGGAGGCGGGAACTGACAGGTATTTAATAGAAACACAGAATAAAAGTACAGATCAGTGTCTCACTATATGGCACAGCTGATGGATTACCCAGAGCAAAAAAACACGTGGGACTCAAAATAAACGCAAAAATCAACAGTGCTCCAAATGACACACTCTTATGCTCCGACACCGTTCTTCGCCAGATGACGCAATCAAAACTTCGGCTTCTACAGCGTCTCTGGTTACACTCAATAATAACAGCTACACTTAATCAAAAAAAGTGAACTGTTTGTGCACCACTGCAATACTGTAACAGAGGGAGACTCACAGGCAGGGATCCAATCGCTTGTGTCTTTATTAAGAATGGTCGTAAAACAGGCAGGGATCAAAAAGGCAGGCAGACGGAATCAGGATCGAGGTACAGGTGGTGGTCAAGACAGGCAGATATCAATCATAAACGTTAATCCAGGCACATGTCAGGGCAGGCAGAACAGGATCACAAACGGGTAACAGCAGAATCGGCAGCAGAATAAACAAATCAGGAATAAACGCTCAGAATTGACAACCACGGCTAATCAAGACTTCGCCATGAGCTGTGGGTGAAGGAGTCTTTTATAGTTGATGTGATGGAAAACAGGTGGTGAGACAAACAGTCATAATAGTGTCCAGGTGTATGCAATCAGTCCAATGTGTGGGTTGCTGGGAAATGTAGTGTGTAGTGAAATATCAGTATAAGTGTGAGCTCCCTCTGGTGGCAATGGAGGGGAGCGCAGAGCTCATATTCATAACAGAGCCCCCCCCTTAAGAGCGCCGCCCGATGTGAGGCAGCTAAAAGGCGCCGCACACCACCATGGACCCGATCGATGCCGCTGGTTCCGGAGACCAAGGCGTAGGCATGGTGACGACCTCCCGAGGTTGAGCCAGTGTACCCGAGGACTGGTGCGGAGCCGGTGTGAGTGAAGACCGAGGTGCCGATGCAGGGATGGAAGAGCCCACTGAAGCCGAAGGGGTGGAGGTACAGAGTGTAGTGGGTTTGCTGTAAGTCCGTGGTGGAAGTGAGGTGATGACTGACTGAGGAGGAGCCGTTGGGATGAGGGAACCCGGTGGAGCTACCAGGTCGAGGGTCACGGGTGAAGCCGAGGAGCCAGGACGAAGCCGGTAGGTCGACGGGCCGAGGTTGAGAGAAGGGGTCTGAGGCTGGAGGCGGAGTCAGGGAGTCCCCGACTGCCGACGAGGCTGGAGGTGGCAGGACCTGCGGCGGTACCATCCAGGCGAGCACATGCAGTGGCGGTGCAGGACTGACGATCTCCAGCGGAGACAGGGCAGGAGGGCTGGCAGACACAAATAGGGACAGAGATGATAATGGGTGGGATAGGGTGGGAAACGGTACCTCAGGCTCTGGTTGACGGGTCGTTGCAGGTTCTGGCTCTGGTTGACGGGTCGTTGCAGGCTCTGGCGGCTCTGGCTGACGGGTCGTTGCAGGCTCTGGCGGCTCTGGCTGACGTGTCGTTGCAGGCTCTGGCTGACGGGTCGTTGCAGGCTCTGGCTGACGGGTCGTTGCAGGCTCTGGTGGCTCTGGCTGACGGGTCGTTGCAGGCTCTGGGAAGTCCGCGAAGGCCGGCGGTGGCTCTGGGAAGTCCGCGAAGGCCGAAGGAGGGTCTGGTGGCTCTGGCCAAGGCAGCTCCGGCTCTGGCTGGCGGATCTCTGGATCGGGCTCTGGCTGGCGGATCTCTGGATCGGGCTCTGGATCGGGCTCTGGCTGGCGGATCTCTGGATCGGGCTCTGGCTGTTCAGACAACAGTTCATGCGGCTCAGGCAAGAGTTCACAGGACTCAGGCAAAAGTTCACAGGGCTTGGCCACTTGGGGCTGGCATACGGCTTGAGCGGGTGGGTGGTTAACCTTGCTCTTGATCTCATCAACTGTAAGTTGCGATCCGCAGATGAACAAGACAATATTTAAAAAGTCCATGACTGGTCTGAAGCAAAAATCCAGGTCAATGAATGATCGGAGCTTCTCATCCATTCCTTGCAGTAAACAGTAATTGATAGCCATATCATCCCAGCTTACTTGGTTCGCGAGCTCCAGAAACTCAGAGACGTAATTCTCCAGTGGGCGTCCTCCCTGGTAAAGGGATGACAGTTCCAGTGAGAGTGCATCCATTTTGTCGCTCGCAGACTCTCCTGGTCTGTGAAGGAATATCCAAAAAAAAACAGCTGGACCTTGAAGCGGCGAAGTCTTCTGTAACAGAGGGAGACTCACAGGCAGGGATCCAATCGCTTGTGTCTTTATTAAGAATGGTCGTAAAACAGGCAAGGATCAAAAAGGCAGGCAGACGGAATCAGGATCGAGGTACAGGCGGTGGTCAAGACAGGCAGATATCAATCATAAACGTTAATCCAGGCACAGGTCAGGGCAGGCAGAACAGGACCACAAACGGGTAACAGCAGAATCGGCAGCAGAATAAACAAATCAGGAATAAACGCTCAGAATTGACAACCACGGCTAATCAAGACTTCGCCATGAGCTGTGGGTGAAGGAGTCTTTTATAGTTGATGTGATGGAAAACAGGTGGTGAGACTCACCCGCTGAAATCTCCCGCTGACCTCCAAGAAAGAGAACAATCCATCAAAATAAACGTCCCTTAAAACACCTCCATTGCATATAGCTAGTGTGTAGAGAGCACACTGGCACCGTTGTACTGTGGCTGCCGTTGCATCATCCAAGTGGATGTTGCACACTGGTGGTGGTTGGGGGGAGACCCCATATATGATTGTATGAAGCGCTTTGGATGTACAGCAGTACACAGAAAAGCGCTATATAAATGCCTCATTCATCAAAATAAAGTGAAACTAAATATTCTTCCAAAGCACTTGATTCTCCCATATCTTGTTTTAGAACTCCATTTAATAAACTCCATTTAATAAACTGTTTGAAAGATACACATTTGTGAATATATTTCAGCCTTCTCAAGACGTTCCCTCAGTGGAGGATCTGGGCTGTTGTCTATATTGTCAAGCAATATAGCCTAGATTATCTAGGAGGACATTACAGTTGCTCTCCACCACTGTTTCAGTAACTCCCTTTTTCACCGTACCGTAAACATAACCAGATGTTCTGCCTGCCACCACTAAGCACATGAATTTTGATTTGTGGAGACAACCTGCCTGATCAATCTGCTGAAATATAAAGTAGATGCAGAAACTTCTGAGGTATGGCTTTTAGTCACTAACTCTGCAACGTGACGTGCATTTAACAGCTGCAGGTGTTGAGACACAAGTCTTAATACTGGAAACATAGTTCAAGAATGCGCCTCTATGATGTTCCTGCGACCTCCTGTGGAACAGCGTGACTGGAATAAGCCTCTGCCTTTATTAGGTCATGCTGCACGTCGTTTTATGTTTGGAATCGGCAGATTTAGTGTGAGACTGCCAACCAATTTTATCTTTTTATGCTGTACAACATTTCATGGTTCATATTGTCATGATTCACGCCAATTTCGACGGATCAGAAATCAGTGTTCAAGACAACAAAACTACTGATGAAAATGATATTTGATTTCATTTGATTTGTGGAGATGGCAGATGTAGTATGTTATTCATACAGCATGCTTTTTATATGATCAAATGTACCTATTTTAAGTGTAGACAAAAGCAAAAGAATTAACGAAAGGATAAAGAATTCACAACTTTGTATTGTATAATGCATTATAATAGTGTATTCATTGAAATGTTATTTCAGGTTTTTACAAAAACAAATATGCTCTTTGTATTGTAGGGGAAACCATAGCAATCACAGCAAACATTTATTCATCTGATCAAAATACATTTAAACTAAATTAAACTACTAAATTTAACGGAAATTTAATTAATGAACAAAAAGACGGAAGGAAGGAAGGAAGGAAGGAAGGAAGGAAGGAAGGAAGGAACAAACGAATTACATTTATGGAGATGTAATCCTATCTTTACTTTTATTATCCTGCCTCAGTTTTGAGGCTTAAATGTCCAAATGCTGTTTGAGTTTACCTGAAACCATGTGGTATGTTCCTCTCTGCAGCCAGTGAAGGAGTGTGTCCCACGGCTGTAGAAGAGAAAGGTCATCAGTGGAGTGTGGGGTCAGTTATTTTTTGTATTTGCATTGACTCCTCTGAGAGGAGAGGCCATGTTCAGTTTAAAGATAAAAATGTGAGAAATGTTGAAGTTGGTCAGGGTGCAGTGCATGTGTGGTAAGAGCTCTGTTTTGTTAGAGCAAGCTCTCAGTCATCAGAGCATAGTGTTTGATTGATTGTGCATGTTGAGAAGAAGAGGTTTGTTGGTGACCGCTCAGCCTCATTGAAGTGAGTCATGTGAAGACTCAGTTTACTGACCATGTTTACTGTTTTCATACTGTTACCAGGAAATGAGTTATTCTCAAAACGGGATATCCCATTTCCTTACATATGAACTAATGCTCAAAATCCCTGAAACAGACAGGGAGGAAAACCATTTAAGTACCCTAATGGCAGTAGATGAAAAGTATCCTTGTATTCTGTATATCAGTAATATGATACTTCTCAGTATATAATTTACTGTATTCTATATTTAAGCAACGTAACACACACTGTGCTCGTTTGGCAACAGATAATCACAATTGTGATAATATTCAGTTCACGAGTTCACACTTACGAATGATTCAGGAGCAATGGATGGTAAGCGTATTTGGCGAGCTGTCCGAGGAGAGGGCTCCGAGCTCGGTATTAGCCCGAACCTGGAGCACTCCCCCCGTATCCTGACTTTGATAGGAACAATTAAGTGTGAGGAGTTGGGGTGGTGGAGGGATGCCGAAAAATGTCAAAGAGCTGTAGGTGAGTCAAACGTGTCTATATATACGTACTTCCTCTCCTGCTGATAGGATGAGGAGTAATTGCTGAGGACGTATTGATTGTATTAATCATTTGAACGTGCTCCTCCCGAACTTTGTTAATAAAACATCATTTGTCATCAACTGCACAATTGGGAGTAAAATATTTCTTATATACAGCAGTTCAGTAAACGATAATTTTATTTTGAGAATAGAAATAAAAAAACTATCTCAGTTAACAATTTTTAGCCAGTTAGCCAATATATTGTTTTTCCAAAAAATTATAGGACTGGATCTAACAGCTATATAAAGTATTGTATTGTTTATTGTATATTGTATTGTATTGCTTTGGAAATAAAATGCATATTATGTTCCATTCGATTTTCACACACCACAATTAGAAACAAATACATTGTGCTCTAAAACCAACAAGCCCAGACTACCTTTTATTATAAAGTTTGTGGTGGCTCACACATGCAGCAAGCTTTTCTGATGGATTTTGTGGAATGTAAGTATCATATGTTCCTTTATTCACATGTTAATGTCTAAATTATGAGAGAGAGAAGAATTTGTCTGCATGAAGTGTTTCTAATTGACCTTGTTCCCCAGTTGCTGGTATTTTTGAGTAGCACACTGGCATTGTTGTAATTGTGTTTTGCCGGCTGTACTGTTGGCACTTGCAGAAGTAATGGCTGGATTTTTCAGGCTTTTTACCTTAAGTTTCCCCTGAGGAGTCCTGGGGCACTTTCTGTTTTGTCAATAACAGAATAGCAGACGTCCAGTCTGTTTTGTACTTAGGTCATGCAGTCCTGGCCACAGTTTGTGTCTCTCCTCTATCCATGTGTCATTCTCTTTTACTCATTCTTTCTTCTCTTAACCCTTTAATGGGCACAGTAAAAAAAAAGTAATAAGGAATGTAAGGAATTACAATTAACAATGTTCCTTTTATTAATATTATTAGTAGTAGTAGCAATAAATTAGATTAACTTGATTAACTGAAATTCCAGTTAATTTTAAATTAGAATCACATTGCACTGATTCCAACATAAGGATCCTCATGTGTTCATGTATTGTCTATCTCTACTGTTTATGTTCACTTCAGCTATAACTGACTGCTTTCTAGGATACTCGCCAATGTGTGAATTTGTACATTTAAGGAGACGTGAATAAGAATTCCTTTTAGTCTTTGCTGCATTTCTGTGTGTGTGTAGACTGCAAACATACAACTTGTCACGCACTGTGAGCAATATCTCTTTTGAGTCTTCTTGTGCTTGGATGCTTAAATTAGCATGGCTTGAAAAAGCGTGCAGATGATAAACTTTCATGACCAGTGAGTAGTAATAAGATTAAAGTCAACTAGATGTAATGTTCAATGCTTGTGGAAATGAATACATTAAAACAATCGAATCGTTTGAGAATCAATATAGAATCAACCACATCAAAAAACAGCCCTATAAGTAAATTTTTCCTATTCATGTGGTGAAATTAAATTTCAGAATACACATGGTTTTTAAAATAAGCCCATTGAGTGGGATGTAGCTCAGTGGTTTGCTTGAGAACCTGGGTTCAATCCTCAGCTTGTCTAAGAACTGTTAATACTTCTATCCCAAACAATTTAGAGCATATGTCTAGCAATATGTATATTAGCTATTACTGTGTATATATTAACTACAGCCTACCTATAAATGCCTCAATAATTTTTCCTATTAATATTCCTGTTATAGAGCTAGAGCTAGTTTACCACTGGAACAGTTTCATGTCAGTTACTCTGTTACTATCATTCTTGTCTTAATGAAAAAAGAAAGAAGAAGTGCGGCTGGAGGCTGTTTATCAGTTTATGCTGTCAGAAAGTGCAGATCTCTTTAACCTCTCGCTCCTGAAGGATCGATAATGTTCCAGAGACTTTACCATGTGTGGATCACATAAACAGCTCAGAGAAAACCCAGACCTGAAGTCCAGTATTTGTCTGTGGATTGGCCTTACTGAGACATTTGTATCTATTTGCTCTTGAACCTGTCAAATGGTTGGACTATAATATAAATGATCTCTTAATGATTCAACAATGGGTTTTCACAAAAATCATATAGTTTTGATTATTCCAAATGTAAACAATCCCCCACCAACCTCTCAATGGACTTCATCTGGAGTGCAAACTAAGTGAAGTTCTTCTCCAAATAAGGCAAGGGTAAAAGAAATACAATGTTAAATCCAGAACCATTTATTTAGAGTGACTTTTTTTGTTTAAGCTAACATCTGTAACCATTTTTCATTTATGCTTATATATGGTTGAGGTATCTTATCGAATAGCGGAGCACAGCTGTGTGAAATACCTTGGTTTGCTATGAAAAACACATGACATAAATATCGACTCAACCTTCAAATGTGCAATTTATTTGCCACCTAAGAGTGTTATGAATGAGGACTCTAAGGGTTAAAATTAAGTTTTTTAAATTCACCCATAGAGCATTAAAACATCCAGAGATGATAATATTTTATTTAATGGTCCATGAAAATGTTGGCCATTCCTACTCTCCCTGTTATGCAGTGTAGGGGGAAAATCCCTACAGATTAACAAGTGGGTTTTATTGGTCCGCTAACAGCTCATTGGTTGTTTAAATAAAGGGCTCTTATTGATATTGTGTTCTATGGCCTGCACAGGTGGCAAGTTGTTGTACAAACACCTCATAATGAGAGAAACACACTTTAGTGAGTAATGCTTTCAGCAGCTGGTTTGTCCATCTGTACATTTTTGTTGCAACACTTTGCTCGAGATATTTTCACAACATTGACTTGTACACACAAGGGAATGTGTCTATAACTAGAAACCAGTAAGGGTTCCTGTATGCACCTGCAGTTACCCATGTGACTGCAGGTGTTTTGATAGAGAACACTTAAATAAGATTAGGTTTAAAACTATATTTTTAAATCCTGATTTTTTTCTTCTTCTTATGTTGTTGCAGGGTTTAAAGCTGGAAAACTGTCAACAATGAAGACTGGACAAAACTATTGCACAGGTCTGTTGAATCTACGGGTGACTGACTGAAAGGAAGGTATCGTTCATCCAGGTTGCTTTTATGATGAACGTCCTTCTTCTCTGCTAGCCTTCTCTGCTACAACCTCTAATTGCTCCTCATAAGCTGGAGATAAAAATGGCGAGTCTTCCTCTCTAGCCTCGATGCTAACAACACCCAGCTCCTCAGAACTGAAAAATCCAGCACCGGTGCCTCTGCCAGGTTGGAAATAACCGCAGAGTGTGCTTCCAGATCCCGAGAGAGGATATCAGACCTGCCAGGTGAGGAGAGAGATAAAGCCAGGCTCTAACCCCTCTGACAGGTCCATCTGCCATCCCCAGGATGAACATCGAGGCGAACCCTGAGGACCGTGAGCCTGGGTGGAAGGCAGGAGGAGAACGTATGCAATGGTAACTGCTCACAGTGAACACAGCGAACGCCATCGAACGCTGTCCGTGCATGTTCTGCTCCCAAACAAACAACAGAAAGACTGTGTGCATCCCTCCCGTGATGACAGTTTAAACTTTCTTATTTCTTGTTATAGTTTGGGATTCCCTGGTCTTTTTAAACTAGCTTGGGTTATCACAAATAAACTCACTAGCAACAAACACACTTTCACGTTTCACAGCGTTAAAGGTACCGAAGCTGCCACTTCCAGCATTTGGCATGCTCTTACAGCTTCTTGGTTCATGACATCATCCCCTCTCTGATGTACACTCACATTATTGGTTCGATTTCACATGTGCTCCATGACGTAATCATGCAGAGCGTTCCCATTGTGTTTTTGATGCAGTGTGAGTTCCTTTTAAAGGGTTTCCCTTCAGCAGTCTTTATCCCTTACTGCCCAGACTTAAAATGCTTGCCTGTGAATGGTGTTTGATATATAATTAACAGGAAAGGGTGGCAACAAAATTGCAATCAATAAGTCAAGATGTTAAAAATGATTTACAAGTGCAAACTCATTTCCCAATGGACTCTTTCAGCACACTGATTATTTGACATTAGTTGGCTTTTTATTTATCATAATCAATGCATAATTAAAGCTGTGTGTCTGTTTATGAAATAATCAAATGTTGTTGAAGAAATCTGGCTCCAGAGCAAAGTTCTAGGACAAACTTTTGGATGTTACAATCAATTCTTTGGGCGAGAGAATGATCTGGAAACAAAACTTTTGATTCAGTTTTGTTTATTCAAATGCATTATTTTAGTGAAGGGCCAGATAAAAAGTCCGGGGAATCAAATTTAAGCAGACATGGCCAAAGAATGGGGTATTTTGTGTTTTCTATCTAAAATCTCAGACTGGGACCGTGTTATTTGTGCTCAAATCTTTCTTTTTGACATTCACTGTAGTCATAGGAGAAAGAAAAATATATTCTTAAATCTTATGTAAGGCTCACAGTTGAGGATGACCAGAGGATGACCTTTTGAGTGAACACTACAAAGAACAGCCTGCTATTGTAAACTAATCCAACCTCAGTTTTTCTGATTATTATCTCAGTTCATATTTATTATCATCAGTACTGTTTCCCATGTTGTTCTAAAAGCATATAGCATTCTTTCTTCCATGGAATGCAGAAGGTATATTTTTGAAGAATATCCAAGTCTTTTTTCTCTGTAAAGAAAATGTCATGGTCCAAAAAGAAAAAAAAAGAAAAAAAAAAGAGAGTTGTCCATATCTTCTGAAGCCATAAATTTGGGTTTGGAAAATACTCATAATTAAGTTGTTATTCACCTAGAATCACACACACACACACACACACACACACACACACACACACACACACACACACACACACACACACACACACACACACACACACACACACACACACACACACACACACACACACACACACACACACACACACACACACACACACACACACACACACACACACACACACACACAGACACACACACACACACACACACACACACACACACACACACACACACACACACACACACACACACACACACACACACACACACACACACACACACACACACACACACACACACACACACACACACACACACACACTAATA
The DNA here is from genome assembly GCA_037043235.1 of Rhodeus uyekii. Lineage (NCBI taxonomy): Eukaryota > Metazoa > Chordata > Actinopteri > Cypriniformes > Acheilognathidae > Rhodeus > Rhodeus uyekii. Next base: position 2,592,799 of record JAWRVZ010000040.1, on the reverse strand, counting down.
GAATGTAAGATTGTCATTGCTGTTGGTTTTTGTCACACAATCTCCGTTGACTTGGAGTATACTGTATGCATCACTTTTGTGATTTTTGTATGTATCACTTTTGTTTCTTTTTTTTGAGTCTGAGAGCTTCCATTTCATTCACTGAGTGCAAGGGATCAGCCAGGACATTCTGATAAAGTGCTCATTTTGTATTCTATAAAGGATTAATATGGACCTGTTGCATCTTATGGATTTGAAACAACTTAGGGTGTATAAATGAGGACAGAATTTAGATTTCTTGGTGAATAATCTTACTGCTTGAGATGTTTCTAAGTATGGTAAGTGCTGTACAATGAGTATGTGGCTGAAAACATATGTTACATATATGTTAACACATAATCAGGCTGAATTACATTCTGTTTATGTCTGGTTGAATGGTGGGGGGCCTGGAACATTCATCTTTTATAAAGATGTGTTGATGTGGTTTGCAGGTACCAGTGGACTATCAACTTTGCATGTTCAGCCATATTCATATCAATAGCACTTCACGAAAGTATGGATTTTTTAAATAAATTAGGAGGATTTTGACTGGCCATATGGCTCTCTTCAGCTATCCTTGACACAGATAGTCTCATTAGCCTTCTTCAGATTGTCCCTTTAGAGCAAATCAATCATTTTAGCAGAAACTCAAGTCATTCTTATGGAATGAAGACTTTACATACTTTCAACTGTAAATATGTTTGTCCTGTAGGCAGTTCTTCTAGCAGAGAAGAAAAACAGAGGAAAGTGAGCGAAATAGTGACAAATCTGATAGAAAATCATAATTATTTTGTTTTGGAAATTGGGTATGAATTCATACAAAATCCCTACCTCATAAAATAGTTTTACGATTTCCTGTAAAATTCGGTTGGAAACTGAAAGAATGAGAGACAACATGGCTAACCCAAACAAATTTCACAAACTATCTTTCCAGTTCAGTGTTAAAAAGCTAACAAACAAACAAAAAACAGGAAAACACATCTTGATGATTTTCTTTGCTTTTAACCTAATCAGACTGGAAAATTGAACTTAGAACTAAAATAAACATTCAAATAAATGCAGCAGGTGCGACACAGGTGTCCTGGTGTGAACAGCAAACAAATGTGTTTGTAAATGTATTTACCTCAGGTGTTGTGCTGAAAAAATGGGTCATAGTAAAACACTGAATACATTACATTTTAACAGCTTGAATTACAAATATGGTACTAATACATTTTTGTACAGTGACATTGAGATGTAATGTATCATGTGATATGTAGGCTATACATGGTTGTATTATTTTGCTTGCTTTTATCTTAGAAGTACCTGCTGCAGTCCCACCTGCTGCTCGCTACGGGATAGATACACATGTCCTAGGACAGCAACCAGAAAACTGTCTGTATTTGTAAAGCAAAGAAGAGAGAAGATGAGAGAAACAGAGAATGGCAGAGTGGGGTGAAGAGAATGAGGAAAGAGAGGGAGAAATGGAAGTGTGTGAGCGTGTGTGTAGCAGGACGTTCTCTCTTGTGCCAGCAGACAGATGCATCCAGACAGAGGAGGAGAGACAGAGATGACGGAACGTTCCGTGCAGCGAACGTTCCGGGCTCCCGTGAGGATCCTCTGGCCAGGGACGCTGTGGATTAGTCAGGCTTTAGTCCTTGGCGGGATGAGAAGCAGGAATAACTCATCCTTCTAGCAGACTTCTGACACCCTCGTCTGCAGTCTGGAAGCCACTCTGGACCTTCACAATAAAACCAACTGGGTTTTTATTTGTGTTCGTTTGGCTGACTATTAAGTTCAACTTTCAGAGACTCTCACCTAACTAAATGACCACAAGGACATACCTCTACACCTCCACAACTTCAGGACTGCCAAGGAGTCAACTCAAAGAGTCAATTCATTGATTCTGATTAAGTCAACTTTATAATTGTTTATTTTTCCTAAAGACTTTAGTTTACCTCACATTTAAAAAAAGATATTTAATTAATGTTCTAAAACGCAGTTACCTTAATAGAGGTTTTCAAACTGGGATTCAAAGTGACTGAAAGAGGATTGCAATGTTTAAGAAAATAGGCTCTATTGAAAACACCCCAAATACTTAAACGTGGAAAATGTAAGACCTTAAGACTATCCCTCACAAAGTTATTTTCATTCATGAAAAATAAAATGTGGTGTGTAAATATAATAATTTGACTATTCACATTAGCTATTTAATGTGAAAAATAAAAGCAACTTATATATTTTTATATTTCATTATAGTATAGCGGTTTCAACAGTGCCCTTTTTTAGGGCATTGTGTACTTTCATACAATTTTAAGCAATTGACTGGAGATGAATGTGAGTATTTATTTCTTATGACCTAAACAGACCACTAGAGGGCACCAGGTCTCTATAACGTCAGGAATATGCTTGTCAATGTCAAGTATTGTGTTTAGGAATAAGTTGATATTGGACACGTCTTTCTGTGTCAGAATAAACTGTTGAATCAATATGAAACTGACCCGATTATCCAAAATCCAAATCTGTCACACTTAGACCAATAATTACAGCTACCTTTAATGGGAACTCGAGCTGTGTCGAAATGCTAGGGGAATAACTTGCCATGTAGTCTCGTGAAGCACAGTGAAAATGATTGCACGATTGTGGAATGATCGTAGCGGGTCAAAGCATGCACCTTCTATAGTATAGGAACCCTGGTATCCTATATCCTTTACCCTGGAACTCTACGCTGTGTTCCCTAGGGGTGGCTTTGGGGAATACCTCTGGTATGACAGGTGTTTGAAGCAATGATACAATCACAACAATGAACTTGACGTCATCCTCTTTCAAATCTTCAGGGAGACAGCTTTGTTTGTGAGTGTGGTCCATCACGATGACCTCTAATCAGAACCACTATCGTTGTTGTGATCATCTGTGTCAGCGTTTCTTGACAACTGATGGTGTCAGGTGGTACAAGGTACGTGTGTTTTTTGCCTTGGTAATGCGCGCTCAGTTCTCGAGGGAGCTGTTTGCGTGCACTGCGAGTGCTTTCCATTTGAGAGAGTGCTTTGTCCCTTTTCTTGAGGGAATCGGGACATTCATTTGCACCTGGGGGATCCCGTCCTGCTGCAGCTGAGGTGATGAGACTGTGTTGCTGGGGTTCGCGGATGGTGCTTGCCGAGGTCTCTGGAGAGAGTTAATACTTACCAGCCATTGGAGGCTGACGCGAGCGAGCTTCTCGCGGGGAGCGCATCTTCTTCCCCGTGAATTAAGGGATCTCTCTAAGCGTTAGTAACCTTCCTGCCCCGTGTATGACGAGCTGGTGACGACTTTGATTTGCCATGGAAGCGCGAGTCATCTGATTGCCCTTGCGGGCGTTGAGTCACGTGCATCAGCCTCTTCCGTTTTTTTCCTGATCTTCATGGGGAGATCATGGGGAAGACCGTACTTTAGTTAGAGTTATGAGTTATGGTTACACGAGGATGCCCACAGTCAATGAGTTGCTTGCGAGCTATCTCTCGGTGCGCGTGCCATCCGCATTAAAGGCACCTTCCCTGCCATCTATGCTGCTGTGTGAGACTTCACGCCTGAACGGCAGGGCATACGCGGCAGTTGGTCAAGCCGGTGTGGCCCTGCACACTATGAAGGTGTTACAGGCGTATCAGGCTGACCTGCTGAAAGACCAGGGCCCCGGTGGCTGAGCTGCGCAGCACTTCAGACCAGGCCGTTATTGGGCGCTCTATGGCGGCCATGGTGGTTACGGAGAGGCACGTCTGGGTGAACCTGGCTGACATCGGGAAGGAAGCGAAAGAGATCCTTCTCGATGCGCCTGTCTCACCTCTTGAGCTCTTTGGAACCTCTGTCGATGCATTTGTCTCGAGATTCAGGGAGGCGAGGGTGCGCTCAGCGGCTTTCAGGTCCTTCTTAACGCAGCGCCCTGGGCCCAGGTCTCAGGCCACACAGGGGTCCGGCGCCTCCAGATGTGAGGATCTACGAGCAAGCCGTAAGTTGAGTACCGCCACTCGGGCACCCCGCCTTCCAGTGGGAGGCAAGTGAGAAGGCTGGATGCCCGGGGGAAGCGGAAGCAGCTTTGCAAAGCAGCTCAGGGCAGTGCTCCGATGAGCCTGACTAATTTTTTGGTGAGCGTAGCAGGCCCTCCCACTCCCCTACGCTCCCCCAGGCGGCTGTCTGAGGTCTGAGAGAGTTTTCCTACTGTTCGCTCTCCAAGCTTTCTACAACTAGGCCTCCTCACAGTGGCGTAGTAGGCCTCCTCTCAATACGAGAGTCTTCTTTACTGAGGCCTCCGCTCCTCGGAGCTCCGCTTGGTGACCTTAGTGAGTGGTAGGCGAGGGAATAAGATTCTTGCCTCCTCATGTCGTCTGATGCATAAGGGTATCGGGTAAGGCCGTTGCGCTTGACCTTCACCCCCAGAGCTTCGCAAGCGCAGGGAGCGTTGTCAGGCCTCCTCTTATTATTAGAATCTGCCCTCTTTTGGCGAGGCTTCCATTCCTCTGAACTTCACCCAGGCTATTTGAGTTAGAGTTGGTGCCCCCAACTGGGCCCAACGAAGTAGTGAATATGTTTCTTGCCTCCTCTTGTTGTCTGATGTGTAAGGGTGTCGCAGGCCTCTCCGAGGGGATTGGGCCTCCACTCTGTGAGCCCCCGCTGCGCAGTTGAAGTACAGGAGGTTCTCTCATCTTGAGTGTTCCCTTTGGGAGGTTGGCCCCACTTCTCTGAGCGGTACTGCACCTCAGTTTTTGCTTGAACCCAGTGGAGTCACCCTTGACTTCCGAACTGGACTTGGCTGTACGAGCTTCATCAGGCTGACAATTTGGCTTCCGCTCCGGTGAGCTCCGCTTGTAAGAAAGTGGTTCATTTGAACCCCCTTGCTGTGCCGCAAGCGTTGAGTGCTGTTCATTTCTATGCTCTGGAGGAACAGCTGCAAAGTGCTGTTAGAGCTCAGTAGCGCCTAAGCGTGTAGGCCTGGCAGTTGCGGCTCAGTCATGGGTGGAGTGGTCCTCTACTCCCTTGGACTCTAGATCGAGCATGGTTAGGCCTCTGCCCCCTCGGCCTCCGTTCTCTAGTAGCCCCTGCCCTATTCTGTGCAGTCACGCCCTTCAGCATGGCAGCGTTGATATTCCATTCCCCAAATGGAACCCCTAGGAGACACAGCGTAGAGTTCCCTTTTTTGAAAGGGAACGTCTCAGGTTACTATTGAAACCATAGTTCCCTGAGATTAGGGAATGAGATGCTGCATCCCTTTGCCATGCTTCGAGCCTCCTGCAGACGTCTCCTTCAGATTTGAAGTGGATGACTTTCTGTTCAGGTGCGTCTTTTATACCTGCAGTCGCACCTGCGGCCAGCCAATGTCAAATTCATTGTCGTGATTGTATCATTGCTTCAAACACCTGTCATACCGGAGGTATTCCCCAAAGTGGCCCCTGAGGGGTTGGGTCAGTGCTCTCAGGCTCAGCCCTCTGGCAAGGGTCTAGATCTGAGAACCGTCTCCTCTGATAAGAAGGCTATGAGACCTTAGTGCTGCATTTGATACAATCGACCACAACATCCTTCTAAATAGACTTAAAAACTATGTTGGCATTAGTGGAATTGCATTAGCCTGGTTCAAATCATACTTATCTGACCGTTATCAGTTTGTAGCAGTAAATGAGGAGATGTCATATCGATCACGGGTTCAGAATGGAGTTCCTCAAGGTTCAGTACTAGGACCATTGCTTTTCACCCTCTACATGCTTCCTTTGGGTGCAATTATTAGGAAGCATGGCATTAGATGAAATGAGATTACATGAATAAATCATTCAATGGGAAGGGGAACCCGAGATATGCCAAATAAAAGAAAAAACATAACAAAACACAACTAACTAAGTTTAACCAACTAAAATGTCTAGCAACAAAAAAAAAAAAAAAAAAAAAAAAAAAAAAAAAAATATATATATATATATATATATATATATATATATATATATATATTTCACACACGCCCCCCCCCCCCCCCCACAACCCCCGGCCTGCGGTAAAATTATCAAACGTTTTCCGGTCCGCGGCGCAAAAAAATTTGGGGACCACTGCCTTAACTAAACCACACTAACTGACAATAACCAAAACATACAAAAGATGGCATTCTCGCTAAGTAATGTGTCTAATACAAACCCGTTTATGCTCTACGTGGTGCACTATGTATATTGTGTGACATACTTAGCTGTTCCCTACTTCCCGGCTTTTCACACAAAGAGATTAACCGAAGAACAATAAAACAGTAAGTAACAATACATTTTGCAACCACAATATACGAGACATAATCAACAAACTATTAAAGACACCATACACAAGGTTTATAAACACAATCTCACACCAGCAAAGTTTAAACAAACAACAAGTGAGCATGCAACGCTGCTAACATGAAGGAGAACCGGATCTTTATAGATGGTGAGGGATCTGGATTGGCTGCACAAACCAAAATGTCTATCGTCCGTAGGTCCAATGAATGCTGAAAGACAAAAACAGACCAACCACATATACATAAAACACAATGGGCACTACGTGCGTAACAGTTACATTTATGCATTTGGCAGACGCTTTTATCCAAAGTGACTTACGTTGCATTCAAGAAACATATTGACTTTCTAATCAATTCTTGCTTTCCCTGGGATCGAACACATGACCTTTGTATTGTTAACACAAATGCTCTACTGGTTGAGCTGGTTTACAAACGTAACAGTTTGTAAAAGATCACAGTAAAAGGTCATTTCATTATGTGTTTATATGTTCATAATCACATACAAATTCACAGACCTCATAAAAGAGTGGATAAAAAGTACCTGGATGACTTACTACTTCTGAAGTGTGCATGGACACTTTACTGTTCCATGAGGCCAAGAGAGAGGATTTATGAATGACACGGAAGTGATGCAACTAACACATGTAGGTCACATGATAATGACAACATAATTTATTCTACATACATTCATACTACATAGAACATACCTTTTTAGCGGTCACAGATGATTAAAATCTTCTAATGTTTGCTAATTACTCAAAATAAGTGTCTACTTAAGACAGTATGGAAATTCGAACGCAGCCCGTGTAAATGAGGTCAAGAGTGTCTTTAATGGTCTAATTAGTCAAATTTCGATTTAACTGCACTATCTATTCTTAGATTTCTGAATTCACACCGCAAGCCTTAGAGCTTAATAGATTTGCTCAGATCCGACTTTGAGTGGCTTGTTGTTCACATTATGTTTTTAAATGTGTCCAATGTTATCGGATTCGAGTGTGAACTGGTCACATTTCTGCAAAAGAACATTAACAAAGATTGTATGCATCCCGTTGTCATACGGAAGAAAACATAGAGGAGACAGAATTCACCATTTACACATTCATTTATTAATGTCATGTGCCATGGAAACCAGATAATTTGTGTCCAGGCAATAAGGAGGACACAGACAAGGATGAGAAAGAAAGCAAAGTCTTTCTCGTATAGTTTTTACTCGTGTATAGAGGTCACCATAATTCTTGAGTATAACAGCTCGCTGACCTCACTGACTGACTTTTTTTGTCTTCAACACTTATATGTTGACCGAAAAACTATGGTTCACACTGTTCACACTGTTAAACTGTTTAAACAAACAAACAAAAAAACAGATCTGAGTCACATATGAGCATTTTGGGGGCCACTTTTCCTGCAGTTTGAACATGGCAACTTGTACATCGGTGCTGCGAACCACATTAATCAGCACAGAGACAAAGCACAACCAAACCATGTTCTTCTGAAAGACGTGTGATGTTTTAAGTTTCAGTTGCATTAAGTAAAGTTTTATTTCTTATTTATGAATATATATATATATATATATATATATATATATACATAATTTTTTTTTTTACATGAATCAAACATTTCTGTTGTTTTCCACACATGAAAATGTTGGGCTATTGTAATACTGGCTGTTGAGTTTAGCTGGAATTTTGCTTAGTTCATTTTAAAAATGCATACTACAGGTCTATATCATATACAGGGCAGTAGGCTACAACTGTCATTTCCTGATAAAGCAGACCTGCTCTCTGTGAGACAGACCTGCATTGGATCACTGTAACACTCAGCTCAGGTCTTACAACAGGGTCCTGTGAATTTATTCACTGAAGAATTGTCTACATGTCTAATTTCTTGCATTATTTCTATGTGTCCTTCTCATCTACTGTCTTTCTTCCCTAGAAGGATGTGACTGTGGTGGACAGGGAGAGTTTGACCACTAATGATGTTTTATGGTGTCCGATTCCCCTTCCCTGGTGAGTTCCTGTTTACACCCTCACAGCTGGACAATGTCCAGGCGCGTGTGTGTATGTGTGGAAGACATAGTATGCGCTCATTTGTTGTTCTCTCAAGGCCAATAATGTAACAGTTAAACTCTATTTCTCTGAGAAGTGTGAGGTGTTGAGATCAGTATAATTGAGCATTATATTGTCGGACATCTCTGACACGTCACAGTACTCATACACATTTATTTCATTCATTTACTGTACTGGAACCTACTTTTATAAGTATAAGTATGAGACCGTTAATCACATATAGCTTCACTTCACTAGTCATTGTTGCACAACACCTGATGTCAAGTTGAGTTTAATGTAGGCCTGTGTCTCAAATCAGTAAATAAGCTACTCAAGAATATACTCTGTATTACACAAAAAAAATATATAAACTCAATATATAAAAGTATAAACTCACACATTAAGAATGATGAATACATTTGATAACGTATGGTTATAACAGAGCTATGTAATATTAGTGAATGTATTTGTAATGAGTTGTCATCTTTTTGTCTGCTTCTTACCTTGTCATGCTGATTATATTAGCTCCAGCGACCTCTAGTGGTCATTCAACGTTTAATTTTCTGTCCAGCGCATGTTCACTTTTGTCAACTGTGAGAGAGAGAGATAGTTCATCATGCCAAAGTCTGCATTCCAGTCATTTGCTGTATGCTCCCTGAATATGTGCACATTTGCAGCTGGTTGTACAGGATGTTACTTGGCTGGACGATACCGTTTACGATGCCAGTGAAAGGAGACAGGGGGCGAATTACTGAAATATAAACTGCCATTCTTCTGCACAATGAGGCAACCACTCAGGAATCTCTGTAAGCTTCAGATATGTCTGTATTAAGTAAAATACATTGTAGCTTTTATGTGCTACCTCTTGGGAACGTTATCAAAAAGCACAATAGTAGTTTTCATAGTTTCTGGTGATATATGACAGACCTTGTAGTTGTGTCCAGCTTTAAATGTGGCAAAAAGCTGTGGCCTCCTTGCTGTTTCAAGAGTCTGAACAATATGCGAACTAGGACACCCAGCCATGACAGCAGTAAATAAGCAGAATTAATACCCAGTATTACTACTTATACTTGCAATTTATCTATTTATTACTGGTATTATACTTAAATCTTCATTTTGAGAAAATTGCTGTTCACTAGACCAGGGCAAGTTGTCAGAAGAACTATATTTCGGTAGTAACTACAGTAACAACTTGAGATACAAGCATCCCGACATACGAGTATTCCGAGATTGGAGCAAGCATTGGATCATTCTTTGCTTTGAGATACGAGTAAATATTTGAGATAAGAGCAGACGCGAGCACTCGGAGTCCACACTGCCTCAATTATGGGGTAATTTCATGTGATCTCCACTAAGAGGGCCACCTTTTACAGCGGTGGTTACCGGGGACAAAGAGTGATTCAGGAGTATTAAACTGGAAACAGCAAGTTATTAAGAGTTATGTGCATTCCATAATAATCAATATGAGGTTGTGAGGCATACATTATTGTACGTGTAGTATATCCAATACACTACACGGGAAGAAACAGTACACTTCCGTATTGTGTTTGCATTATCTACGTGCTTTACGTAATCCCTCCCTCCTCCGCAGCACATGCAGCTACTGTATCATCTGTCTCTAAGGTAAGAACTCATAATTAAAACCACATTTTAATTTATACCACAGGAATCCTTATATACTTTGTGTGTGTGTGTGTGTCTCTATAGCAATTATAAACATGTTTTTCTATTGTCATTAGCACCAATAAGGGAGTTTTTTTAGAGGGCCAGAACGGATACAATTTTTTTCTGTTATTTCTTACGGGAAAAAATGATTTGAGATAGGAGCAACTGGAGTTATGAGCTCGGTCCTGGAAGGGATTATGCTCGTATCTCATGGTATTACTGTATAAGAGTTTAAGCCAAAAGTCCAAATACATACATTTTTGCTTTCTCAAGAGTCTTACATTAGGGTATTGCTTTATGAAACTAAACTTCCAATAGTCTATTATTTGTTTGTTTGTTTAAAAAAGTGTACACAGTAAAACCAAGACACTGATTTATTTATATTTCCTAACAAATCTGTATGAAAACCCTGAAATAGACTATTCACTAGTGGGTATTCTGACAACCTACCCCAAATATGAAGGCATACCATTGAACATTAAAGTTCTGTGTGTTTGGTGAATTGTATAATTTTAATAATGGTGTAAATCTTCAATAGTACAAATTGTTTTGGGGGAAAGAAATTCACTGAGGTACAAATTGAAAACTACCCTCTATCTCCCATCGATATATTGTTTGTTGTCTATTTCACACTTTGCCAATTGAACTGAAAAGCTAAAATTGGATGATACTGTATGAAGAGAGCTGGGTTAGAAAAAAAATGGTAAAACAAACAAAAGAGGGCAAAATAAAAAGAGTGCCTTGATACATCATCATGGATTCCTAAGGCGGTGTTGATTCAACTTTGATTCCCCGGTGTAGTTATCCAGATCTCAGAGCAAATAATAATCAGATCTGCACAGACATATGATACACTTGCTTTAATTATGTTTCTCCTTGGGAGAAAAAAAGTTGTGTCTCAACAATGCTGCCTCTAATTGTCAATGAACTGCAATGAACAGACAAATCTCTGGCTTTCTGCTTAAAGCACAGCGATCTACCAAAGGACTCAATTTATTTGACGGGACCATAACAAACATTCCAGCCAGAGGTCTTTTTTTTTCTGGACAGTGCTCCTGTAGCCTTGGCTCAAACCCACCACTATATTTTATTCTTTTGTAATAATACATTAAGTGGAAAACAGTGGGTCATTGACAATTCTCTTTCTAGAATTATCTGTAGAGGCGCAAAATGGCTTATTGTAGTAATGAGCATGAACAATGGACATACCAAAAGAATCAGAAGATTTTCTCAGTCTTTTGAAGAGAAAAAGAATTGGTGATATGTAAAGCTGTTCTCTTTTTCTTCTTCCTCAGATATTCAGAGCAATGAATACAAATATTACAGAAACATCCATTGCTGTCCATATCTCCAGTGTGCAGAACTAATCAGTCTTCGCATATTGCCCAAGGTCTCTCCATTTCTGATGAACATTGTTCGGCCCCCCAACAAAGGCAACATCAAAGCCAAAGCCTTGCGCTCAAAAGAGCTCTGGCTTTGCAATCTACTTCAAATCCCACATTTTTAAAACTTGTTTACAGAAAGATCAACTACAAAACTCCATGGGAAGACATCACTACCTCTCTGACATGAATAATTGAACTGGTGTGATAACCTTAAACTCTCTGTTTTGCCATAATTGCTTTGCTAAAAACATTCACAAAGCGCAGCACAAAGAATATCAACTACAGCTCTGCTAAGTTTACACACATGCAACACTAAGTTAAAAGAGGTAGAGAAAGCCTCTGGCAGGGAAAGTTTTCAGAGTTTTGAAACTCAGAGAACACTTTCAAACTAGGAAGAGAGACAATACAGAGTGGAAAAGTGAATGATTATGAATGAAAACAAAAAGAATCAAACCTATACCAAAAAATCTTGTCAACACTACCCACATCAACAAACTCCAGGAAGTTAAGTGGAGATTAATTCAATACTTTTAGTGACACTGAAAACAACTAACAGAATTAATAAAAAAGAGATGCACGAGAAAGCAAATAAAATTAATATTCTTTGTGGCTATTTGTGGAGATCATGTTTCTATTATAATAAAATGGAATGGCTATAAATAATAAATGCAGCAATTTAAATGGTACCGTTTGATACACGGCACACACACACCAAAAAATGCCTGTCCTTCTTTAACAGCACTCCTTAAAAACATGAAAGCTATTGCAAAATGTTACATCTACTGAATTGTTGCTTGAACACACTGAAAAGACTGATGCCCTATTAGGCTGTACATGTATAATTTATTAGAATTCGTTTGAAGAATTTCAATTTATGTCGTCCAAGGACTTGCATGTCCGTCAGTACACTGAGATGTTCTGTCACCTTGTGGCTTTGTTATTTTTTACAAAGAGGAGGAAGAAATGTTTTTGCAGTTCACATTGCATATACTTATATGTTTTCATAATTTACATTCACAGTCTCACACACACACGCACACGCACACACACACACACACATGTATATATTCAAAGTGATCAGGTCTTCAAAAGACATTATTAAACTGTGCCCCCACAAACATTGAACTTCTCCTATATCTCCCTTAAGGACAGGTGAACGCAGACGAGTGACCTTGAATAGATGGGCGAAGCGAGTGAAAAATAGCCTTTCATTAATACGTTTAGGTCTCAGAGCTGCCAGTGAAAAAGGACTGATGAAACACAATGTTCTCTCTATGCTGCCCTGCTTTAAAGACAAACCACCTCTGGTGAAATGATGAACTCTCTAATCCTTTGTATTCATTCTTCTGCCCCCAGATTTAAACGGGTACACTGTCTCTTTTCTGCCTGTTAACAGGCAGCCGTATAATAATGTAGTTTCCTGTGATGTTTCGACACCATTGCTCCAGGCTCAAGCTTAGTCGGCAGCGTACGGGATCAAGAAAAAATGTGAGCCAGTGAAAATGGATAAAAATGGCCCATTGTACCCCAAGGTAGAGAATGATAACTACTAACGTGAGGCACAAACAGCATAATAAATTATTAGAGATTCTCTGCTCTTGTTCCAGCAGACCAAAATCAAACTTTTCAGTGTGTGCTTGGCAGGTCATTAAAGGAATTACTCTGAAAACAGAGGCCTAATGTTAATTTTGATATTTCATCAGAAATGTACAGTAAACTCTCCAGAATGTTTAACTTTTCTGTGTTTAATGTTCTCTGCAAGAAAATAAGGTGCTCCAGCACTGAACCCAGATATATATATTTTTTTACCTGTAAATGTTTGTTTGAAGTTTACAGACAGGCAGTAATTTTTTTTTTTTTACGATTTATTTAATCAATTCACATAAAAAAATCAATTTGATTTTGTGATCCTCATCACATCTCTGAACCTCAAGATGTTAAACATATTTGATGCAATAAGTTCTCATGTGCTCATATATCTTAACAAAGTGATTTCAATCATGTAAAAATGTTAAACTACAGAATTGTGAGATAAGAGAATGAAAAAGAGCAAACAGAATCATGGTTTAGTATATAAATTAAGCACAAAACGATATGGCAAACCGTCTGTGTGATTGCGTCATGAAGCATGTTTGCAGTCCAACCAATTGTCTGAGAGGATGTCAGAAATCACAAACCAGGAGGTCACAAACCGGGAATCTATAAATGCATGCCACACCAAACAGCCAGCAGCTAAAGTCTCTGAAGTAGAATCTCCTGGCAGGCACGCAAGAGGTATGGTGAAGGGATGCAGCGTCTCGTTCTCTATTCAGGGAACTAAGGTTACATACGCAACCGAGATGTTCCCTTTCAAGGGAACTTGCACTGCGTCAAAGTGCTACAGCAAAGCTCTAGCAACGCTGCCATAGCACCAAGTGCATGTCAGATGTGATTGCTCTCAGATGATAGCAACTGGGCTCCAGGAGTAGAGTTTAGATCCAGGTTGTAAAACCTGATGAATTTGTATGGAGAGGACAATCCAGCTGCATCATAAATGTTCCAAAGGGAAACTCCTGACAGAAGGGTCTTAGATGCAGCCATACTCATGGGCACAGACTGCCAAGGGTGAGGGTAGCCCGGCTGAATCGTAAGTGAATGAGATAGCCTCGACTATCCACCTGCTCATTCTCTGTTTGGACACTGGTTCCCATTTTTAGGGGGGCCAAAACAAACGATCAACTGTTCTGACCTACGTCACAGGGTAGCCTCCACTCCCGGGCCTCATCCCCTGTTTCGAATGGATGTATGCTCCCAGATTTTGAGTCCCTGGGATATAAACTGCCCTTAGTGACAGAAACTCCCTTTGAGACCACAGGAGGATTTGGTGCACCACTTTGTAAATTGGGCGCGAGCACAAAAGCCCCTGATGATTTATGTAAGTGACCACCGATGTGTTGTCTGATCGAACAAGAACATGATGATTGACATCTGGGAGGTAATTAAAGCGTCTAAAGGTATTTTAACAACGGCACTGTCACATAGCCATGCTCTTTCAGACCCACTATTGATGCATAATTAGCTGTAGATGGATTATGCACTCAATAGGAGGCTGGTTTCCTCCACAATCTCCACACCTCAGTAGAAAATGGCAGGCCCCGACGGGAAAGATGTGCTTGGGAAGACAGGAAGCGTTCGACCAGTTTACTTTTGGGAAAGTATTTAACCTGGTGACAAGTCACAACCTCCACCAGCTCCTCAGAGGCTTGAGAGTAAGGTGACGAGTCCTTGAGTCCCTCTGAACTAAATAGTTGTAGCGCCGGGACTTCTCTTTGGGCGGAAGAAACCACTGAAACAGGTACTGGATCTGCTGGGTAAGGGCAGAGAAAGGGCAAAGCCCATCTCAAACCCCTCCGACAGATTCATTTGTGATCCCCAGGTTCTAGATCGACACTGAGTGTTGGATGCAGCAGGACTAGAACCTCGAGAACCGTGAGCTTGAGCGCTGTCCTCAAAGAGTGTTTTTAGCAGTAGCTGCTCACAATGCAGTACCCTCGAATGTTGATCTTGCATGCTCCGCTCACAAACAGACAACACACAAAGCACATGTGTATCCTAACCCATGATGTAACAAGGACAGAATTGAACACATGGCCTGAATTTCTCTTTGTTCCCCATATTTCTCACACCTTTTGTCCTAATAACGTTGGTAGACAAACAACAGTTTGTTGTTCAGACAGAGAGACAAGATCACATAAAGACACTGAAGACACAGAAGCTGCTGGCTGTTTTGCGTGGTATGCATTTATAGATTCCTGGTTCATGACGTCACCCACTTCTGACGTCCTCTCACATGATTGGTTGGATTGCATACGTGCTTCATGACGCAATCACACAGATGCATTCCCATAACACTTTGAAGTAGCGTGAGTTCCCTTGAAAGGGAATCCCTTTTTTTAGTTAAGATCACAGTTAGCAATTTACGTCATTTAACAGACCTATCCACTGATTCTGAAAAACACCAGGAGAAAGATATCCAGGTCCCTTTTCACCTGCTAGAACATGCCATAGACCTGCTGCAGGGAGACATGAGGAATGCAGAGCATGTGGCCAAAGCAATAAACTACAAATTACTATATCTATAAGACAATGAGACAATGCTACAGGGCAATGTTGCCAAGTCCAAGGCGTTCACATAGTTGCCACAGGTTTATTTTTAATCTGCAGATTGAAGTGTCCACCTTCATTTGTTGCACACGTGTAAACAAAAATCCACACAAGATTTTTTTGCATCTATTCTGAGCCACTTCCGTTTTTAAATCAGATACATACCCGATATCTGAATATCTGAACATATGTATCTGATGCCCTTTGGAATTCCAAGCCTCCACAATGTGTCCACATTTGCCCAGAAAGATTGTAATGTCGTATTAAGAAGCAGACATGCCTCTATACGAACGCACTAAAACTCATAATTTTTTTATTGAAGTTGAAACTTTATATATATAGAAAATGTTCTCAACCTATGCCCTGTTTATTTTTATAAATAAAACTGAAACAGTCACTACTGAAAGTTAGATTATATTGCTCAGCAACAAGGTGATAACTTTGCTGTTTTTTGCTGTTTGTAACTCACTCACAATCTCTCTCTCTCTCTGTATCTCTTTTTCCTCTCACTCATTCTCTTGTTAATAAAGTTCAACAGTCGGGGTTCAGAAGTAAAAACCATGCATTTCTCCACAGGAAAACATATTTTTACTGATAACTTCTTAACTTTTCAAGATGGCCTTAGTGTGAGCTATGAGGTTAATTGATAGCACTTGCTTCTGTTGAAGCTGTCAGTCTGCATTATTTCATCTTAGTTTAAAATGTATTGTTTAACACCCAAATTCATGGTGAAAAACTACATTACCCATGATACTCTACAGCAAATTCCACCAATCAGAGACAAAACAAACAAAACATCCCTAAAGATTTCTTTAGTTCTGACCACCCCAGTCACTCTCCTTACACTCTCAAGTTATTTAAATATATAGGCCTATGTATATTTTGCACAAAACACACACACACACACACACACACACACACACACACACACACACATATATGAAATAAACATACTGTATTTAAATTAGTAGAAAATGTACAGTATAACTTAAAACAATTGGCGCCACACCAGATACTGACTGCTGCTTTTAATGTTGACCCCAACCAAGTTCAAGAATTCAAGATTGTCTGTGAAAGGTGTTCAGTTTATGTCTCAGTTATTGCATTTTTTATGTTCATACAAATATTTACATGTTAAGAAATTGCTGGGACAAAAAGCTTTGCTGAGGATTAAATAAGATTATAATATAAAATTATATACATAATGCACATAATACTGCATTACATTTTATTAAAACTTTAGCTTCTGAACACTCGCGTGGTTTACTTTTTATCAGACTATAAATGTCAGACCCATCTTTACGACAGGTCTAAAACACAATTATAGCCCACACAATGGACAAATATTTATTAAAAATGTTATATGCTAACTGTATTACTATACTAAAAACGGTACATAAACGTACATAAAATGTGTTGCAACTGTCCAACTGGCTAAGAATACCACTTCATCTTTCTTTTACCTTGTATGGTTTTGTTCATGGTTTTTAACTGTCCATGTTGGCATTTGTCTAATTTGGTTAGCTTCTACCAAGTAACAGATGCTTTTGCAGCATAATACCATCCTTCGTGATGTTCAAATTGGTGGTAAATTCATTTGAATTTAAGGTCATGAGTCATAACCCACTTGTTATTCTACCCCTTGATTGTAAATACTCCAGTCAGTGGCAATATCATGAAAGAAAACTGATTTATAAAATATTTCTTTAAATTTTGATCTGACATTACAACCAACAGTGAACGACAAAAACAGAAATGATTTATTTGTATGCTTATAAACAAGACAATATCCACTAAACGTTTTTAAAATGTTCAACAAGAAATGATTGTAATCACTTTTTGATAAAATGAAAAGCATTCCAGCCAATAATAATATTATTATAGACCACATCCCTAGGTGTGAGAGTCCACCACCCACCATCTTTTCTGTCAAATTTTTTTTTTTGTAACACCAGCAGTAACTTCACCTAAGAAGAATTCACCCTCTGTCTCTGGAATAATCCAAATCACGAGCGGGGGATATACAGTATGTCTCCACATCACCCTACTTTATAAAGACCCAATGCACCATTTCTCCGTGAAAAATAACTCCACCTTACGTTTTCAATTTCTTTTGTAAAGAACATAAACATTTCGTTTGGTCTTCGTACAGGGTGTGATTTGTTTACACGCAGACCAAACATCCCTGCTGGAGTTTTAGTTCAACCTGCAGAATTTTAGGCAAAATGGCGACATTGTAACAGATGGAGGACGAGAAAAAGGACTGTAATCAAGTATCATGACAAACTTGTCCCTTGTTATAGTGTCATTCTCTGGAAAGGTAGGTTTGAAGCTTACAAACGTCTTCCCTTGCGGGTATGTGTTTAACCGCGTAGAGAGATGAGTGCGCGATGAGTACAGTGAGTCCTTGCATGGGCACGAGAGCTTATAGACGGGCATCAGGTATGTCAACACCGTGCCAGTAACGAATCGTGCAAGCTTACACTTCACCCTTCCGCTGTCACACTATTGCTCTGAATAGTATTGCATTTGGGGGGGAAGTTGGACGCTCTTCTGCCATCTGAGGTTTCTCGTTTCCCCCTGCAAAAACACTTTATACACACTTTTACAAGGTAGGTGTCAGAATCGATCCAAAGCGGTGTCAGTCATTGGGTGAGACGATCCGTTTTCTCGTGTCAGCAGGGAGTTTGTGTCGCGGCCTCTAGTTTGACACTTGAAGAGCGCAGACGTGTTTAGACGATCTTCTTGAAGGCGCTCGGCGCGACCTTGATTGGAGGGAATCTGTGCGCTATGCGTTTGCGCACCGCGGCAAACAAACATGCCTCCAACCTATTGTAAACCACTGCCGATCATTTTGAATGGTGCTTAAAAATAGACCCTATAGTAAAGATTCTTACACGCCCAATAGCTGTAAATACACATTTATAGCAGCGCTGATGGATGTGTGTGGCCTGGCATTATTTTGATAAATCCTACTTCACCTCCATTAGTTCTAGAGTAGCAGATATACGAACTGTTTTTCTGCACATCTTTTTTGTGTTGACGTAAACCCCTGCTTTAAAGTCACTATGACATCAAAAATGATAAAACAAATCTGTTTTAATGTGATATTGGAATATTTACTATACATAAATCATATGTGCACATCATTATTATTATAATTTATGTTTTCAAATGAATGTGCCCCCTCATAATCTAAATAATTTCCCCCTCCCACTTTCAACAACTCCCGGCTATTCACATAATGGTGTTCCATTGGTTATCCAATCAATTTGGACAAAATCAAGTCCTTAAATTTTTGCTTGTTCAAGAAGCTGTTTCACTTGAATATATCACAATAGGGAAGAGAAAGACTATCGCAACTTCTGTTTCGTGCCAACTTTGACCTTTTGTTCTGTCTTATCTCTTTGTCAACCATGTTAACATTAGATGTTTTAGTTTGCTCACTAGTCTTTAGTTAGACTTGCAAGCATGCAACTTGTCAGCCTGTCTAAGACTATCTACACAAAAGTTCACCTTTGATTATTTATTTAACAAAGACTATAAGTAAACAGAATAAATCAAATACAGTGGAATACGGTTATGTCGACGGCAAAAAAGCGTTGAGATAACCGATGATCGCGATAACCATCACGCTGTATTAGATTGCATACTTTCTTGCGTTCTGCCTGTCTAATGTACTTTCTCAACAAATTCGGCTTCGTCCCGTCTTTTAACAACCAGATTCTTCAATCAGCAGCGGCGCTGAGCAGAGCTCACGTCAGAACAGAAACAGGGATGTGTTTGTGTGTGTGTGTGTGTGTGTGTGTGTGTTCATCTAAGCCTCATACTCATTGATCAGTAACCACTCGTTACCGACCAATGTCAAAATATTTGAGAAAACCAATCAAATCAGAGAAGGCACACAGAAAGTACACTATGTGCACACAGAAGCGGATGAGGCTTTGGGATGGGGGTGGACCCACGGCAGCACTCGCTGCTCGTTGAGAAGCGTAAGAAAGATATGTGCTTTCACTTCAGAGAGTGCTGCTGTGAGAGAAGCGTCACTGACAGAGCGAACATATGGACCGCGATCCACGTGCAACGCAAACTCAGCGCATGCGCAGTGAACTCTGTATTATCTTCAGTCACGAGATAACCATGTAAAGTGGTGAATTTGTCCCTCTTTTGTGCTCGAGATATTAGTGTTCGGCGACATAAAAGAATCGACATTACCGAAACGAAAATGCTAAGACAAATAGGGAGTTTGGCGGTTCCACTTCAAAAACGTAGACATAATAGGATTGGCAAGTTAACCGTGAGTCGAGATAAGTGAACTCTGTAACATCATGACAAAGAGTGCTATTGGACTGAAGTTTATGCTTCAAGACAAAATGATCTAGTTAGTTTGTATATTTTGTCTCCATCAATGAAAATAGTATATAAAAAAAATAAATAAATAAATAAATACAAAACAGCCAAAGTAACAAGACGGTGAAATTAGGGATAGAAACAAGCAATGAAGCACACAGTCTCTGCTCTGCGCCATTCACATAATCTGGTCATGAAAACAGTGAACACAGATACATGGAGTGAATTGTAATTTTTACTTATTTATTTTCTGCGGCCAGTATAGGATCAGTTCATCTTGGGAAGGACAGACACAATGACTAGAGGGATCGTAAACGTTTTCTTACTTGCTCATCGAATATACTCCAGTGTGGCTCAAAAATATTTAGATCTGGGGACTGTGCATGCCATGTGAGATGTTCAACATTACTTTCATGTTCATCAAAACATTCTGTCAGAAGTCTTGTTTTGTGTATTGATGCATTATCGTACTGATACACAGCACCCCCTTCAGGGTACAATGTTTGAACCATTAGCTGTACATGGTCCTCCAGATGGTTTGGTAGTCCACATGGTCCTTGGCAGTCCATCAAGCACAGTAAGGAATGTTATGATATTGCAGCCTAAACCATCACTGAGCCACCGCCGTTCTTCATTTTGGACAGCAATAGTCCAGTTATTAAGCCTTTTTGGGGCCTCTCCACACCATAAACCTCAAGGATGTGGGAAAGACAGTGAAGGTGTCCTTATCAGGGAACAATACATGTTCCACATTTACCACAACCCCCTATTTCTACTGTTGGCACCATTGAAATTGATGTGTGGCATTGGTTGTAACTAAAGGTTTGGCTATAGCAGCCTGACCTTGAGTATTGACTCTGTGGAGCTCCAGACAAACCGTTTTGGTGGAAATGGGTCGAAGTGCGCATTTAATTTTGCAGTGATTTGGGCAGCTGTTCATTTATGGTTTTTGGATACAACCTGTGTTAGTTCCCAGACATACCATTCACACAGCTTCCTGTTATGTCAACAATTATTTCTGTTGGATGCGGTTCGTTCTATATAAAGGTATGCTGACATTACTCTGGATATCATGGCTCTTTAAACATCACAGGCATGCTCCTGATGAGATGGTGGATGGTGTCTTGGGGGATCTCCTCATAGACCAGGATCAGTTTATCAGTGATGCTCCTGGACAGTCTGTGGGGCTACTTGGTGACTTTGGATGCTCCAATCCATAATTATGGTTAATTATGGCCCTCCGTGAGGCCCAGTCAATGGCATCTCTTGCCACATGAGGTCGTGCATTATCATGCACCAGGGCCCACTCCACCAGCACAATGGCTCTGAGGATTTCATCCCAGGACCTAACAGCAGCAAGGGAATCATTGGCTAGTATGTGGAGGCCTGTGCGACACTCCAAGGATATTCCTCTCCAGACCATTACTGACCCAATGCCAAACCGGTCATGCTGGTCATGATGTTGCGCTCATCATAACATTCCCCATGGCATCCAGACTTTTCACATCAGTCTCATGTGCTCAGTGTGAACCTACTCTCATCCGTTAAGAGAATGGGGCGCTAATGGCACACTTGCCATTTTCGTTGTTCTCTGGCAAATACCAATCAAGCTGCATAGTGCTGAGCTGTAAGCACAGGTCCCACGAGAGAATGTTGAATGTTATGCTACCCTCATATCACACTATGGTCATACAGATATCGATGCTTTGTTACCATAGACACTTGATAAAGGGCCCCTGAAAATAGAAAGATATTTACTTTTATTTTATTGGCATTTTCAAGAAAAGCTGAAGGCACATGTTTTAGTTATTATCATAAAGGTGAAGCACCATTCCAGTTTTAGTTTCTCAGACTTAAGCTGATTTAATGGTCATTTAAGTTCCCCTTTAAAAAAATCATGTCTATCAGAATCATCTCAAATCATTACTTTTGACTTGAGTTTTGTGGAATGTGGAATACTGAGGAATCTGTGGATGTCAGAATGAGCAATCTATTCCCGAATGAGCAATTGATTATACATTGATGCCATAGACAACAATCACTTGGAAATATTTCACTGCTGAATCTTGAGTTTGAACAATCAGTATCATGAAAACCAGAGACATGTAGTACTATAATGTGCACATAGATACCGTTTATAGACATAGAGGTTTTTTCCAGTTCATTCAAAATTCACAGCCTTGTTTCAGTCCATGTGTATTGTAGTCACCTTAATATAATGTAAACAGCAGTATCAACTGATATTTAAGTGGGATGAAATCTGATTACTAAAGCTAATTGAAGAAGGTGAAGACTGGGAGCAGGGCTCAGGCACACACAGTCTGCAACCCGTACGCTCACAAATTCATAATCAAATTCTGTAAAGACAGATTACGTAGTATTACTAAATAAAATGAAATACTTCATTTCACACAAATTGATTATGTGTCACTCAGCAAGGTCAAATATTTGCACCGAGATGCATTTGTGGAATGTGCAGAATGCTAAAAATCGGCCCCATCTTCCGTGTTTATGCTTGGCTCCCAGTTCTCAGCGTTCTAAATGAAGACACGGGGGACTGTTTTAATGGAAGTACACTGGCCTGAATTAGCAAGCCAGCACTACTGCAGCTGGGCCAGAGAGATATTTCAGTAAGCTGTTGATCTAGCCAGAACATTGAGACCTGCATAAGTCTATTAGTAGGAAAGAGAGAGAGAGAGAGAGAGATAGAGAGAGACACCTATTTATCCTGGATTATGCTATGACTATTAGCTGCTCATTCCATATCATTTAACCTCCAGCACGACCTCTCATTACAGCCACCAAGTAAATTACTTAAATGCAGTATTGACCTTTATGATTAAGGGGCTGAGTTGTGGTGATAGATAGATAGATAAATAGATAGATAGATAGAAAGATGATTCTTACTTTTCTAAAAAAAAAACAAAAAACATTTCAAATAAGTACTGTTCTTTTTAACCTTTTTTTTTTGTCAAAGAATACAAAAAAAGTATAACAGTTTTACACAAAAATGTTAAGGCAGCACAACTGTTTATAGCTGTGATCATAATCCAAATCACCATATCAACACATTCGAAAGATTTCTGAAGGATCATGTGACATTGAAGACTGGAGTAATGGCTGCTGAAAATTCAGCTTTGCCATCACAGGAATAAATGAAAATGTTAAAATATAATAAAATAGAAAATGGTTACTTTAAACTGTAATAATATTTAACTTTTTTATAGTGGGAGTAGTATATATATATATATATATATATATATATATATATATATATATATATACTACCACTATGTTGTAGCTTATTTTTTAATTACTCATGATTTAGTTATGTCTCTTGAGCCTCACACATATCCTTTTTCCAGCTCTTAATGTTGTGTTTGGGTCATTTTGACCAGTAGACAGTTTTGTTATTACCCAAATATGGTAATTAATATTATCGCATTAGACTTACTGACTTTATTCGTACAGGGTATAACTACTTTAAAAAAAAAATGCAAAATAAAACCTTGTTATATTTGTGGTGTGTGGTCAAAAATGACTGGCCTAAAAAAATTGGTTATTCCAATTCAAGATAGGTTTCCTTTCTTTTTAT
Source organism: Rhodeus uyekii (assembly GCA_037043235.1). Classification (NCBI taxonomy): domain Eukaryota; kingdom Metazoa; phylum Chordata; class Actinopteri; order Cypriniformes; family Acheilognathidae; genus Rhodeus; species Rhodeus uyekii. Next base: position 2,569,345 of record JAWRVZ010000040.1, on the reverse strand, counting down.
GTTTACAATAAATCAAAAATGCAAAAAAATGTCCTATTTAAAATAAAATAAAAAGTTGACAAAAATATTTGGTGATAATATAGCATAACGAGAGATTTATGAGCTTTTTTTTTGTAGGGAAGCAATTTTTGACTGGGAACACCAAAGGTGCACCGCGTAAGGGATATGTATGCATGCATGTATGTTTGTATTTATTTAATAATTTAAAGTCTCTTTGTTTTCCCTCTCTGTTAAAGTTAATTGCAGTGATGAATGTTGTTATGAAGAAAATAAAAAAAGATTAAATGATGACAGAATTAGGAAGGAAACGGTGAATGTAAGATTCGTGTCTTCGTTAATGTTGCTGGAAAGCTGGAGTGACAGCGTTCTGGCTGTCTGTACACAGCACCAGGGGTGTGTGTAATGTTCCAGATATTTGGTGGCATGTCTCAACACCTTGAGCTGAGGCACAGATGTGTGAACTGCTCTGATACTATAGCTGGGTGTGATCACCAGTCAAATTAAATCAGAGCTGTCAGTTACGCTTGTCAGAGGCATACTTCCCGTCAGCCTGGAAACCTGGCAACCTTCATCTTCCTCTAGCAGCCCTCCAGAAAAAGGCCAAAAAAGGGGAATCTGGGTATAATGTTGTGTGAGCAAAACTGCCAAAATAATTTTGTGTAATTGGACAATGATCCAACAGAATCGAGATGATAGTGCGAAAAATGTTAACCTGTCTGCGTTCTGCATTCAAAAGATATCTTTGTCTCTGAAGTTTGTCTTGGGGTGTGTGCCAAAATTATTTGACAGATGTGATTGTCACCGGTTAGTCCCGTTCCAAGTTGAGAGCTTGCCTCTCTCTTAGCGCAATTCTCACAACTCTGAAACAGATATGGCATGGGTGTCCCGGCAGTCAGTTATCCACACCCTGGATAAGCAAATGAGAACACTTCTTCCTATTAAAGACTTTATGAGGGAAGTTACACACGTAAAGTCTTTCAGCTCACCAAATGCTACAGACTGCAGCTGCCTCAGGCTCCAGATCTCACACTGATGACTTCACCACTAGGGGCCAGGATTTGATCACTAATGCTCTGTGGGGTGCTAAACTTGGTTGCACTTAAACATATGAATGCATCTCTCTGAAGATTCAGTTATTGCGCTGCCATTCATAGTCTGTTTTAAATAGTATCGGTATGAAATGTTGGTAACAGTATGACAGTACTTATACTTGGGGAAAAATACAAGGGAATGCCAATGTTGCTTTCTTTAAGTATTTTTTCACTGCATGATAATAAGTAAACTGAACATGCTTCATTGAAATTACTTACTGATTTAATAAGTGTCTTATCCAGTTATCACAGGTTCTCGAATAAAAAAAAAAAGAAAAGAAAAGAAAATGACCGCAGAGGAACACAATCCATCGGAACAGACGCGTTTGTAAGCGCCTACAAGAGATTCCAGAATCAATAGGACCAAGGCCGTAAGAATGTTCTATCGACGCTGAAGGGTGTCTCTTACTGAGCACCAATTAACCAAAATTAAATCCACTGTTTCTATTGATTGAAAGGGTAAAGGCAAAAGTTTGCCTGAGAATTAACTGTCAAGCCCCCAAAACCTTTTTTCTTGTGAAATCCTTCAAGGTTGTGGTTCACCAATCTCATTAAATTTTCCAATTATTCCTGGAGTTGGATGTGATATTTTAGTGCTTTGAAAGGAGGTTGCAGGGTGATGTGTGATTATGGAGCATTTCTGTCAGGAAGAGATCACTGAATTATATGTGGTATTAAGAGACTAGATGAGAGTGTGTGAATGGTTTACCTGTGCAGTCATTAGAGTGGTATTCTTCTTATTGATGTGTGGATCACAAGCTGGTTCTAAAACTTAATTTGTGCAACCAAATTTCGAGTATGGCCGTAACGGCAGAATACCTTATTTAAAAAAAAAATTTGTTTTAAAAATATATAAATCTTGAAAGATCTGTATACTTTGTCTCTTTGTTTTTATATTGATATTTATGTTATCTTTGTTATAGAAATGTCTGGACCAGTGTTAAGTTGCCAGAGCCATCTGTTGGTCATCAGGGGTAGTGACCAGTAGGAAATACTGATACAGCCAGCTAGTGTCTTAAACATTATTGTTTAACAAACATTATTTGATGATTGGAGACTTTATTGAATAGTAAATAACAAGTAAATATGATCCTTACTTTTACACTTTTGTGTAGCTAAAGGGAACCACAATTAAATTTCAAATTGTGCCGATTACATATTCCATAAAAGATCAGCGTTAAACCCTGATATTTATTCCAACTTTAAAAAGGAATGAAATTTTTGATGCTTTAAAAATCAATTCAGAATTGGTATGTGTCTACATATGTTCTAAAATTCATATTTTTACTCCATGCTTGCTTGTTTATATAGCAGAGTATTTTATTATTATTATTATTTTTTAAAGAGATCTTAACTGATTCTTTCTTATTTCTTTTCATTTTAGGTTTGGTCAGCTACGTTTTGACTTCACTGAGTAAAACCAGAAAAAGTGGCTTTGGTGCCCTGATATCGATACGAGTACATTAATTGGAATAAAGAAGGAGGGCCTCTCCTTGTCTTTTGTATACATTTACTGTTATACTCATTAGCTTCCCGTCGTCTCCCAGCTAGCATCTTCTTTACAGCCTGCCGGGAGTCTCTCGGGAGGTTATTTACATCTCTCCATGGGGCTCTCTCTCAGGCTACCGAGCACACCCCCTACCTCTCCTTCTGCATGCATGCAGCCTCCTCTTTGATATGTTTGGGAGTTGCTCTGATTGAGTGGGGCTCTGGTGTTAATGACCAGTCTGGATGCAGTTCCGCCCCCTCATTCAGCTTTAATAGATGCCATTGACAAGCAGCAGGGACTGATAAAAATGTGATGATTTTTTAATATCCTAAGGGAGCCTGTTCAGAAGGAGATGGACCACAAAGTGCAAGCTTTGCTTTATGCTGTTAAGAATGGGTCGTTTTTTTTAATCAGCAAAATGTTATTTTAGATTAAGTTTTGGTTAAAAGTCAATTTGAATGTGTTTACATCCGTCATTTTACTCCTGATTTAGACAGGAATTCTCTGCCACTATTTGCCCTATTCCACTTTTATTATGTTGTTCATGTCTTATAGCTTGCACGGCACATTACGTTTTAAGAAAAGGTAATAAAATTTGTTTCATCCTGAAACCTACGACACTTGACATTTCTCCAAATTTAAGCATATTGATGTCTGCTCGCTTAGACCCGATCCCGTCCTCAGTGTGTAGACAAGCGTTGACATTGACATGCTTTCATCTGATTGGTCACGTGTCTTCAGCAAAGCGGCAGTGACAAAGTTAGCTTTTTTCTTTCACACTACTCAAGCAAGACAGATGTATGTGAGTCTGCCCTCAATCACAGCGGAAGATACGCGCCCAGGCAGCCCCGCCGTATTTCAATCAGATCTCCAGCAATCATCACATTTCACATAAAGAAAAATCAACGCCGCATAGCACCTGAAAAAGCGTCTGCAACTCATGACCTGAGAGGAAGTGTATTTCATGGCATATTGCTTTCATATTTTACGCAGGATAACGTGCAACAATCAATGTTTATTTTTCATCAAGAAATGTGGTGCCTCGTAAGTACTGGAATGATGCAACTACCAGAAAACTTTCGCCCCCTTCTTTACGTGACAAACTCTTTGCATCATTCTTTAATGTGAGAGAGGCTACCGGTTTAAAGGCCTGTCGACCTGCGCTACTTCGCACCCACTGCCCAGCTCACGATAAGAGCGCCCTCATTAAAACTGAAGCCCCAGTCCTTCTCAGCTTTTTTTTCCTGCTCTTGCTCCCTTTTTAAAAAAGAGAAGTTTTAAACTGACAAAGCCACGGGAAATCCCCATCAGACATCCCTCCCTTAATCCGTCTAATTTTGAAAGGTATTGTTTAAGGCTTCAAAGTTTATATGGTTTAATCCTCCTCTAACACTACAGGGCAGCAAATGAGGCCATGTCAGCAGCTCTGGCTCCACTAATCTACTTCACACAACAGAAAATCCTCCTTCTAGATAAGGTTGCATAGGTTTCCTGTGAACTCGTCTTTTGATGTTCCTTACCTGCTATTGAACATGACTTCTGTCTTAACCCAACTGTCACTCACTCCCTGTCCCCTTTTATCATGCCCAGTGACCCCCCTTTCCCCTCTCCCCGATCCTAAATCTACCATCATGAGGAGCAGCCAGTTCACTTGCTCTATTTTAGGAAAGAGTACAGAGGAGAGATGCGTGATCGAGACTTTGAGTACGTGTTGCCACTCTTTTAATTTGTGTTGAGGAAGGATGTGTTCTTTTGTTTTGATATCCAGAGCCAAATCTGTGTGGACCGTTTTTAATCTGGGATAGTTAATAGAGTCACAATGTTGCATCACCTTGGCTATGAATGGCAAACCCTGGAAAATGCAACTTTTGCAGTGTTGTGGAAACCAATACCTTAGAGTTGGCAGGCTTAGCTCCTGGTTAAGGAGCGGTTTGTTAGACACAGAGGGAAAGATCGCTAAGGTAGCTGCCCCTGCACTCAGTGGAGATTGTGTATTGAAGCAGATTTATTGCTGAGCTCTCAATTTCCACACAGCGTTCAAAAGAAATTGGATTCTTGCCACTCTCTGCGCATCTTAGTTTCTTTTCCAAACGATGGGGGAAAAACAAACTCGAATTTTCAAAGGTTGTTATGTATGGTACTTGTACTGTGTGCGACATATGAGATACAAATCATTTATTTAATTAGTAATCAAAATATAATATGACATTCCTGCATGAATGAGTGTTCCCTTCCAAAAAATGAGATGAACAGATCCTTCCCAATACATCTCTTATCCCGTCAGCTGTAGCATGTGCTGTGAAACCCAGCAAGAGTTTCCTCCTGTCACTGCTGCTCTGTGTGTTAAGGAGACGGTTTGAGTTTAACTCAATGCTTTTCCTCAACATGGCAAGAGAAGAAGAGAAAGACAGGCTCTCCTCCGTCTCTGTGAGGTGTCAGGTTGAATAGAAGCCTGTTTGTTTGCTCACAGCTGTGCTTTGTTAGTCTCTAACACTTGAGAGGCGGCTTCATAAATTTACAGTGTGTCAAACAAATCAATAACTCCCATTAACCGAGGAAGATTCTCTGCTCTGTACTTGAGGGGCCATGGCCTCCCTTCTTTGTTTAGATGTGTTTTTTTTCCTGTGATAAAGGAGTAGAGGATGGGAATAGAAGGACAGGTAAAAGAGAGAGAGAGAGAGAGAGCGATGGATAAAGTGAAATGGAGTTGGGCATGTTGCCGATTCACATAGACAGTTAACTGTTCTGAATGACTTCTCCCAAATGGTTTTTCTGACTTTTGTTGTAGTTCTCTCTTTTAGGGGAAGAGTCTGAAGGAACTATGAGAGGTTTCACATCTTCTTCCAACTGAATGAGTTGGAGGTGTTTGGGTAATCAATTTCTGTCTCGTAGCTTGCATGCATTATGAAAATAAAAACAGGAAAATACAATATAGGTTACGAGTCTTCACCCTGCTTCAAGAAGTTATTTTTTAATAAGATGTTTATTCGAGTTCTGTGAATGTGATTCATTTATAGAACACACTTTATGGTTCTCTACATTTGTAATGCACCATATAATTGTATTCTTGAAACATACACTTCCAACTTTTAGCCTTTTGTCACCAACACGGTGAATAAAAAGTTGAAGACACCAAAGTGGAACATAGCAAGTAGTTGGTATTCTCCTATGATTAATAAATATCCAAGAAAAGTTTACCTTCTGGGGTTCTAGAATAATGTGTAATGATAATATGCAATTATCACCTCTTATTTTTTCAGCAGTAACCTCAAGATGAGGTGCAACTCGAGTGTTAGAACAAGTGCTGATGGAAAGAATAGGGGCTGAGAGAGAGAGAGAGAGAGAGCAGAGCACATGACATATGTGTGTCGTGTAAGTGTTAAGTGCTCTTTTACTTGTGCAGTTAATTTAGACTGATCACAGTGGGACCTCCTCTGATTCATTGTTGTTTGTGAATTCAAACATGTTCATTACTGCGCATATTTCAAGGAGGGAAGAAAGAGAGTTAGAGCAAGATTGAGAAAAAGAGCTAATCGCTTCAGATTGATCTCAGCGCAGAGCGTAAATGTATTTAAGCTCATAATCCTTGTAAATAGCTTCCAGCAAGGCAAAGGCAGCCTTTTAACATTGACTAAATGAAGTAAATAGAAGCGAATGAATTTTTAAAAGACGCATTGCAGTTGAACCCTGTTTGTTATGTATGGAACAGATCAGTGTGGAAACTGGAAGCTAATGAGGCCTGTAAATTTAAAGCTAAAATCATATTCTGAGGCTTTGCCACCCTGCTGTTTAGGGGTTTGGAGTGAAGTTCATTTTTAAATGCAGAGCGTCTGTTTTCCCTCCGAAAGCCTCTCACACCCTAACAGATGGAGAGAATATGGAGCTCGGAAGGTTTACCTAGGAGGTGGTAACAGTGAAGCCACTCATTAACACTGAATTTAACACTTCGTTAGCAACGCGGCTTCCTGTTGAGAGCAGCTAGTGCTGAATGTCAAATCCTCAGAGCATACACTGTGGCCTAGCAGGACAACAGCAAGCCTGGGCCCCTTTAACACACCCTTTAAACACAGTCCTGTTGTCCCACAGGTTTGCTGGTGTCGAGCTGTTGAAAACCATCAAATATAATTAGATCGGCTGATGACACCTGAGGTATATTTCTCTGGCTATTCATGAACAGGAGCATTTCTACCTGAGCGTGTGTGTGTGTGTGTGTGTGTGTGAGAGAGAGTGTGTGTGTCTCTGTCTCTCTGTGTATGTTTGTGCAGTGTGCCAATTTGTCAGGTTTGAAGCAACAACAGTCTCGTGCTGGGATGTGCTTTGGCACCATCAGAGAGTGATAAGACAGAATAATATGATCTTATTGGTGATGTGCTTTGTTCCCATGGAAATTGGTCAATTTTAGCAGGCGGCTGAGAACTTTGGTGGGAGAAACAAGAAGGTTAGATCCCAGAGGTGCATTCACATAATTAAGCTTCCTCACCAGGACTTCCAGGGCTAACATTGGGGTGTGTTGTGAAAAGAAGCGGTGACAGTGGGTGTTTGGGACTCGTAGTGTGGTAAAAAGAGAGAGAAAAAGACGGCCATCTTCTTTAGGCCTTTATTAGTACATTTTAGAGAACTTGAAATTCTTTGATTCTCCTATATTCAGCATACATTTAAATACATAATGCATAAATACACGATTTAACTATTTTATTATGATTCTTTTTAATTTATTAATTACAAATCATTGAAACAACTGTACTAATATCACAATGAATTATAACATTTTAACAGAATAATGCCTAACTGCTGCTTATTAATATTTTTAATACTTTTGAGCAGCAAATGTTATGCAATGCAGCCTCATGTGCTCAAAACAACATGCATAAATATGCAGTACAAATTATGTTATCTTGAAAAAATATATTGTAATACAATTTTTAATTTTGTTTTATTAGATCAAAAATTACTTGAAAAGTAAGAAAAAAATACATGAAACCAACATGAATACAAATAGTACTTTTCTAAAATCTTGGCACCCCCCTTTTTCTTTATTAAGGACCATGTCCTTATAACTAGTTATGCTTATTTGAAACTGATCACTTGTCTCTCTTTCACAGATCGTGTTGTCTCTGCTATGGCACCAGTAAAAGAGAGCGCAGAGGAAGACGGTGAAGTAGAATCTTCCTTTGACGCTCAAGAGTTGACAAGCACATCTTCTCCCAACAACAACAATAACAACTTGGATCCACCAGAGCCCCTGCCCTTGGACAGACACCAAAACCCTTTAAATGGAGTCCAGCCGAACCCATTTGTCTGTGGTAGCATCCCTGCTGCCCCCAGCACAAACGACTCATTGCCTTCAGGAGCACTTGTTAATGGAGCTGCTTCACACTGTACCTCAGAGGAGTCCTGCGTCCACAACAAAGACATGTCCCCTCTGCCTGGGACAGACACTAGCCCTGAGGTGTTACCACCTCCCAGTGAGCTTCAATCAGACACCCGGCAGAAAGCAGAAGGGTGCACCCTAAAAGTGCAGCCCGCACGGGCCTCATCTGAATCAAACAACAGTGATGGTGAGGCCCCCCTAGATGTGCTGGTGGGGGAAGGCTTGGATAACAGGCCAATCAGCCGACTGTTGGCTAGAAAGGGAATCAAAGCAGAGTGCTTATGGGACTTTGATTCTGAGTTGTCAGAGAGTTCTTCTGATGACTGTGATGGTCTAACTTGGGGCCTGCAGGAGAAGTTCATGCGGATACTGTTAAAAAGCAGTGTAGCAGGTGATGGTGTAAGAACAAAGGTGGATATTGATGGAGCTCCACCTGCCAACCAAAGACGGAGGATGCGTAAAAATCTCGCCATAGAGAGGGCTGACACTGGAGAACATGTTTATGGTGGCTTTGATTACGCATCCCAGAATTCCCTATCTGATGAAGACTCTGATTTTGAGTCGTCCATTAACAAAGAACATGCCTTCAGGAAAGAGCCGGAAAGTTTGAAAGCATATGTCGGCTTGCGCCTGGAGAAATTCGTCGACAAGTCAGCTGCCATGAAGGAGCTAATTTCAAGCGAGAAGGAAGAGAGATGTGATGAAGGCAGCAGCGATGTAGAAACAAACACCTACATGGGTGAAAAATCGGAACGGTTAAAGACAGAGACAAAAACAGGAGAAGAGCTGTCCTTCTTCCCGTGTTCAAAGTGCAATGATAATTTTAAGGAGAAGAGTCATTTGCATAGGCATATGATGTATCATTTAGAACGGAATAAAGAGGTGATAGAAGAACACGTTCCCCGACCCTTTATATGTAGAGAGTGTGGGCGTTCATTCCGAGACCTAACCTCTCTGCAAAAGCACATCATAATCCACCAGGTGCGGAGAGAGAGGCTGATGGAAGAGATTAAAGGTTTCAGTAAGACAGATGTCGAGAGAAGAAGGGCTTGTCTTCAGTGTCCCCAGTGTGTCTTTGGAACGAAATGCCCCAAAACTTCCGTCCATCATGACAAAACTAATGAGGAGAAGTTGTCTTATAGCTGTGAGGAATGTGATCACATGACTACGACTGAAATGGAGACACATGAGAGTACAGCTGACCACAACACATGTGGCAAGACTAGCAACTCTTTTGTATGTCAAAATTGCACATTCAAAAGTATGAATAGATATAGTCTCAGGAAGCATGTTGAGCTCATCCACGGGCAGCCATATTATGAGAGTTATGAACTTCAACCACACCACAATATGGATGATCACATAAAACCTTTGTTTGACCAACCTAAAACCAAGGACTCATCTTTACTGATGCCAAAGATTCAAAGCACAGCTAAGCGGTCTGTTAGGGACAGAGTTGAGCTGGAATTTAGGCCCAATGGCTCAGCTGACCTTAATGTGAGAAGCAAAGAAACACAAGAAGCCTATGACGGTTTCAGCTCTTCGCTGATCAAATGGAGCCCTGGCAGCCCAGCAAACAAGCTGTCACCATTCTCACTGAGAAGTGACAAGCCAAGCAAATTATCCCCTCTGCCTACAGAGAAAATAGACGTGACAACAGGTCTCCCGTATGTCGAAGAAGACAATCAAGAATATGAAAGAGCTGTCTCCGAAAAGAGGACAAAATATCTTTCCAGCTTTGACGTACATCTTACAACAAAAACAGAGATCGTGAGTAAAGCAGCCTGTCTGAACCCTGGCACTGAGAGCTGTCCCAAAGATCCTTCAACTGGCAGTACTTTAGCACTGCAAACGCTAAGGCACAAAATACCGTCGAAAAGAAAAATGTCAATCCCGTATCGTAACACCCATGCCAATATTCCTCATGTGCGTCTTCCAAAATGTGAGCCGGAGTCTCCACAATGGTACTTTAGTAAATCTCAAGATGGAGATGACGACGAAGGTTCTCAGGAATTTAGCGACTACACCAAAGTGTCTCTAGATCAGTTTCATAGCAATACCCCTTGTGATTATTTCATCCCTCTCCACAACAACATTTCAGACTATGCCAGTCATACTACTCCAGACAATAGCAGAGTGGAGGACAGTGATGATATTTGTACATTTATAGTGAAGGAGGAGTGTATAGAGAGTATAATAAGTGAGGATAACCCTGATCATGTTGTTTATCAGCAAAGCGATCCTTATACTGAGTATAGTGTCAACCCTTTGTCTTCGGTGGGCAGGAAGTGCTGTCCCTACTGCCCTGCAGTGTTTGAGTCTGGGGTGGGCTTGTCTAACCATGTGAGAGGACACTTGCACAGGGTTGGGCTGAGTTATGATGCTCGTCACGTGGTGTCACCTGAGCATGTGGCATCTCAGGACCGCCAGCCTCGAATACGCAGAAAAGTTCCCTCAGTGAATCGCAGAATCAGAAAAGGTGATTATTGTTCACCTTTCCTTGTTCAAGTCATTGTGATTTTAGAAAATGCTCTTAAGCTAAAATCACACATGCATAACCTATATTTATGTATGTGTACAAACATTTCTATATGTAACTTATTAATTTAAAGTAATTATGTGCTTTCATCATGGCAGATAAGCCAGAGTCTAAAACCGAGCACACCTGTCCCCTGTGCCTGGGCTGGTTTGACACTAAGACCGGCCTCTCCAATCATGTGCGGGGTCATCTGAAGCGGATTGGCAAGCCTATTTCGGGTGCTAGCAAGTCACCTCTCTGCATTCTGACAGAACTTCTTCAGGATGAGGCGGAGTATAGGAACATTATGAGGGTGTTTGGTTCCAGACCGCACTTATCAAAGCCTTTTGTCTCTCAAAAGTTTGCCAACAGCGATGGACTGTTTCTTACATCCTCTGGCATTCCCATGAAGATCCATCATGCTACTGGCATACCAGACGAAGGCCAATGGACTATGATCAGGCCACCCCAGGTTGACAGGGAGAGGAAGAGGGCTGATAAGGTCCGATCTAGCACTTTAGAGGATTTGCTGGGAAATAGCAAAGTGGACCAGGAAATGGAGGTTGAAGGCCACTCAGAGGATGCCAGGACTCCTTTGACCATGACCTACACTAGTGGCTGTATACCCAGATCACCATCTGTGAAGCTGGATCCTACCTGGAGCCAAGGTCAGGACACACACAATCACTCAAACGTGTCATTTAATTTCTAATTATGTGTTTTCTCACTAAAGACTACTGCTTGGAGAAGTACATGTTTAATTACATGTTTTATTTATTATTCTGTGGCGGAAACAAGCTTCCATAGTCTCCAAATCAAAATGCTTTTATTATAAAAAAAAATTTTAACACAAAAGGAACATTTTGGAGAACAACAGTCCGTAAAGATGGAGTATGTCAAAATATCAGAACCAGTTCGTTCACAGCTATTAGGGGTTTATTGAGGGAACATTTTCATTAGCATCTTACTTTTTTTATTTTTTATTCCTCACTCAAATATATGGTATCATTTACTCAAGCCTGGAAAATAGTGCCCAAGTCAAAATATTCTTTTGGTAAAAAATCTTTTTTTTAATATTTTTTTTTTATGTCCCTAGTGGCTTAGAAATGTACTTTTATGTTTAAGATGACAGTACCTTATTTATGTTTAACTACATATGTACATGCAGCATCAAGTTTAGGTTGAAACATTTTTTGATTCGTAATTGGCCATTAATTTCTGTTTTCTCATGTGTTGTGAATGGACAAAGAGAGCTAGGAAGTGCTATTGCTACTGAGTAATTTTAGTGAAAACAAAACCCCTCCATGACAAGAATCTTTTGCCTGTTCACTGACAGCTGAGCGTGTGATCTGTCTTGTTTCGAGTGATGTTGAATCAAAGAATCTGAGAGTGACAGACAGGTGAGGTTTCAGATATCTGGGTCACAATCCAGCGTTGAACATTCTTTATTCCCACAACATAGGGTTTTTATTGTTGTTAGTCTTTTGTTAATAGTTATAGCCCTTGAAGTGCAAATAATAAAGTAGTTTGTTAAGTGCTGTAGCATTGATTTGAGATATTTACAGTAAGCATGGGTAGAGATGATCAATACACTGTAGCATGACTGAACAGCCTTGTTTCACAGCCGTTCTCATATGTTTTTCCACCTCTACTGCCTTCATTATTTACAGTGCACCTTAAAACCCAATTTCAGTCATACACTCCATATTAAATATGTATGACAGACGCTTCATATTTAAGACAAAGTTCTCTTCCTGTAACCTTGAAGTTGCCAGTTGATGCCATTAAAAGAGAGAGGGAACACAAGATTCAGAGAGTGCAGAGTAAAAGTTTGCTACTCATTGAAATATTGTACCAGGTACAAAAAGAATGAATGTCATCAAAAGTGGCTTTGAAATTCAAATGTAAAACGCATAGCGCTCTTTTATGTACCACTGGAAACATATCAGCTGTATTTGCACGTCTTTGTTTCATGCGTACCCAAATATAAATCTAATTTCATTAATAAAAAAACTAATTAATTAAGTTTCACAAGTTGCCAATTTTAATTGGATATACAGTACAATGTTTAGTATGTTTGATTTGATTGTTCAACTAGATTCACACAATCAGGTCTGCGTCTTTATGTTCTGCTAGAACTCTCTGATTGGAGGTGGAGCACTGACAACTGTTGGAGAAAGTTCACCGAGGCCAGTTAGAAGGACATTTGTGCTTTTCAGATTGTTTTAGATAGATACAACTGATAATCGTGACTATAAATCTTGATATTTTGTCTTAAATTAGAAAAATAAGACATGAGGCATAAGCAGGCATGTACATTGCCATTTTCAGACCGCTCAGTAATGAACTGGTAACTGTTTTTACCTGTATAGGCTATTTCAGCAAGAAACTGTCATCTCAAAATTAGTTTTGTGTTTGTTCTTTTGTTACTATTACCTAGAGTGACCAAAATATCATGATTTCATGTCTTCATATGTGTATATAATTTTCACTATGTTTGTATTATCAATTCAACAGGATTTATTAATAAATAATTACAAAAAGAAAACTGAAAGAAAGAAACTACCTTGCCGGAAATCACATTTTTGCGAACTCTGCCATGGCCCATCTACTACTACAGCACAGAACAAGTTAGAAACCATCCACACAGGACACACTCTTATGTTCAAAAACGTAAAAACAGAGTGCTGTGGAATAGCATATAATGTAACAATGTGTCTGGAGACGGTTGTGAAAACTTGTGAAAAATGTGCCACTCATGGTACAAGAGGCTGAAAAAAACAGCAACCTTTTGACCTCTATATGAACAAGCATTACACAATTGTGCAGACAGAAAAACAAGAATGCATTCTGTGTGAATGACTCTTAAATTTGCCTCAGACAGCGGGGTGTTTCCAAAACTTACCATTAGCCAACTATGGTCGCACGTTTCATCGTTAACAGCATAGATCATCGAGTCTGTGTTTCCCCGAAACTATAGTTCCCGCGAACATACGTAGACAGCATTGGAAAATTGTGTGGTTGGAATGACAGCTCTCAACCTGTAGTTAGAAGCGCAGTTTCTTGTTTGTGGACAAAATTCAAAAACGTTCAGTACAATCTATGTCTTTCATTTTGAATAGAAACAAATGAAAATTATGTCTTTTAGCTTGTCAAGAGATTTAAAGCACTATTTTTAAAGAATGAGGCTATGGTTGTTTCTAAGAACATATAAACGACACACTTTGCGACAGTATGGTTTTGGTAAGTTTGGTAAGTTGTGATTTCTTCAGTGATGCATCGTACTATGGTAGTTGTGCAGCGAGTAATGTCGTTGTACAGGAGACATACCCCAGAGTAACAAATTCAAATGGCAATTGGATTTCTGTTGACTGTTGGCTAATAATAATTGTTCAATAATTTGAAAAGTGATTAATTCAAACAATCAAATAATATAATACATTTTTATTAAAACTTATAATTAATTGGCGGCCCTAGTTTGTATTTATTGTATTCCCTGTATTATTACGTCCCAGAGCTTCAAGATTCTTATAACAGATGTAGATTTGCGTTAACTGGACACATTTCATCTGAATGAACAAATGAGTGCAGTTGAGTAGTTTCAAACATTTCCATTAAAAAGCAAGCAAACAAACAAACAAACCATCAAACTGATTCCGGATGCTTTCTGAGAACATACAGTACAACTACATGTCCTCAAAAACAGAGGGCACAGTCGATCTTTATTATATGAAAACAGATGGAGTGGGAGGTGATGACTCTCAGGGAATCACAGTTTTATTTTCTTCAAGCTGCTGTGTTTCTTTTCTAAATTACACACTCATGTAGCCATATAACCATACTTTTGCTATTTATAGAGCAGTCATGAGTGGAGTGCAGCTGCAGAAAACTGATATGAGGTCATCTAACTGTTATTTAGATACTCATTAGCTCAAAACTTTTTTCATTTATGTGTAATCCAGAGAAGTTTGCAGTGAATAAGAAGATCTGCATCCACTGTAATACAACGTTCCACAGCGCTGTAAGCCTGTCCAATCATCTCCGAGCATATGCACGACGGAAGGAAATTGCCTTAATAGAAGGAACAAGTAGGGATGCATATCTGTTCTAATTTAACAATCTAGCCACTCAGCTTTTCATTGATTATAATACCGCAACATTGTTTATTTTACAGCATATGATTGTAAACAGAAGAGGCCGAGATCAAGGCCTGGACCAAAAAGGAAGGCGTTTTCATCTTCACACGCAGCCTCTGAAGTGATCTACCGAATGACCTGCAGGTACTTTACAGCACTCCTGTACTTCATCACCCCACTCTCCACTCACAAGTTCTCATATCTTTCTTTCTTTCCCCTAGGTTCTGTGATCTGATCTTCCAGGGTCCTCAGTCAATTCAGGAAGACTGGATCAAGCACTTACAGAGGCATCTTATGCACACGAGTATCCCCGGCCTGGGTGCAGGTATGGTGGAGGTTTCAGCGCTGTGTAAAGAGCTGTGTTCCCCATCTCCCCCCGAGCGCCTGCTCCTGGATACACACCCTCCTCTCAGTCTGCCTGAGGGGGTCTCCTAAGCCACGTTTACACACCAGCTACGCACACTGTACACCTGTTCTGCACGTTCATAAACAAACACACATATAATACTGCATATACATCTCTATATATATGAATACAGAATAGAATATATATGTAATATAAATGAAAGATTTTCTTATATTGCATATTTTTTCATTTTTTTCTTTGATTTATTTCCCAATTTTATTGTGTCGATCTTCGGTTGTTCTTAAGGGCATGCTATTTGCAATATAGATTTAGAGTTTGACTATATTTAGATCTTGGATGTGCACTCTTGGACTGTCTCTCAGTTCTCAGCTGATGTGACTTCCAAGCCTAAAATCCATCAACTATATTGTAGAAATCTATCCAAATCATATAATTCAGAGGTCATTGTTTAGAACATGGCACTATGATGATCAAGATCACTTGACTTAATGCTATTTACTGTAATTTTGCGCCGCAAAGTTTATTTACACTGACAAAAAAACACATGTATAACCAATTTTGAAGAGAGTATATTAATGCCATAATATATCTACAGTACTTTATTTCTGGTTAAAAAATTATTATATTTACTCTTATGCATCATTTAACACATTAGGGATAAAAATGTCATTGCATATACTGAGCATTAGAGCCCAAAACATGTAACATGCAATCTATTTCAATGTTTTTATTGCTATTATCAAAGAAATGAACTGTGAACTTTATGCATATATCAATGCATATTTTTCAAAGCTTTCTAGTTGTTTAGTAATATCATGGGCAATACTGTCATGATGCAATATTAATTAGTTCTGTCTATATAATGTCAGAAAAGTCATTGTTCAATATTATTGTTGTAAATTGCTGACACCCCTGCAAATGCTATTTTTGATCATCATTTGATGGTGCTACAATGTAAGGTATGTCACACAAAAAATATAATAACACAACTAATTCTCAAATTTTACTTTAGGATACTAAAGGGAATCTTTACCATTCATTCTTTCTGAGGTAAATGATTTCTTACCATTTGATTGTAAATAGAGCTGTAGGTTAAGACCAAATGGAGCAATAGTCCTCCATGCCTTGGTCAGCCCTTCAAATAGTTACCATGTAACTATGTACCATTACTTGGTGATGATAATGTGCAAGCACACGCCGATCAATTAAGGTATACAATGTGTTAATGAGCCAAGCAAGCGTTAACACGTTGTATTTATGTCTCTGATAAGTCACTAATAGCCAATTAAAATGTAATTGTGATTTAAACCTTTGTATCTTTTTCTGCTGTAATACTTATCATACTTTACATTGCCACTTTTTCACAAAGCCTCTGTCCAACACTATTGTTATGTAAGTGTCAAGGATCTCCATGATATCAGCTCTGTCTTTGTGCCGAGGAATAACACTGATAATATCAGAGAAAGTGGCTTGACCGGGGGTTCATCAGTAAGCGTCTGGACGGGGAGGTGACCTCACAGTTTGTCCCGGGCAGGGCTTAGACTGACGATCAAAGCTGTACAAACCAATTGTCATCACGTTTCTCCGGAGGGAATTTGGAGTACATTAATGCCCCTGCTTTGGGAAATAATTGTATCTCTCTGTGACTTCATTAGGCTCTCCTGGACGATTCAAAAGGCACTCCACCAAGGCTGGAAGCTGCATGGTGGGCAGACAGTGTCCCAAAGGGCCGAATGAATAAAAAACGAGGGATTATAATGAGATTGAGCTAACCATGACCAGGATTGAGTTTTTCCATTATACCATTGGCAGCTTTAAGAAAGAGGTGGATGAGGGGGGAGGCAGGAACATAAAGAAATGTGTAAGATCCACACCAGCCATCTGCCACGGGGCTGTGCCACTGACAGACCAGAGCACGCTTATCATTAGGCAGTGAATCAAAGAGGCCTGCTCTCTGGAGATTCCTCCATTAAAACAGTATACAAGTGTCATCACTTTTCAGTGTGTAAGAGAGCACCTCTTATCTGAATCAGGAGGCATAATGACTCGGCTTTGGAAAACAAGAAAGAGACTTTCTATTAATCACCATATTTTATTTGTTAAATCAAACCTCCACAATGTGTAGACTGCATGTTGCTGTGTTGTTTGATATTAATGGTGTAACCTTAGGTGGTAATTAAAATCGCCCTCTGGCAGATAAGCACGTTCTTAATATTTCATTGGCTCAGTTGTGACAAAGGCGAACTAGGGACAGCAGGACGTATTTTGAGGGTTTATCTCATATTACAACTATTTCCTGATCATAGTCTGATGGAGGTGCATCTGAGGAGATCATGTTGATTGATTGATGGACACTCTTTTTACCCTTTCTTAGTGTTTTTCTTGTCTCCTAAGACTGCCACATGTCTTGACTTTTTTCCCTCTTCTGAAGTGAAAGGAGCAACTCTGGGATCAGGACCAGTGACCGAGTCCCCGCCATTGTCGACCTTGCCCTTGCTTTTGCTTTCGGTCATTCCTAAAGTGTAAGAGCCTACACTTCCTCTGTGAAAAGGGGAGAGAAGAAAAGAGAGTGTGAGAACAAAAAAAATCAATAGGTTTCCATTATCTGGTTGGGCAGTGTCACTGGCCTGTCAATGATCCCGCTACAGTCCCGGCACAAAGGTGAGACGAGCCCCCAGTCAATCGCCACTGACAAGAGGAAAACATGCTGACAGCAACCAGGAACAAGTCAGAACACAGATTTGCACTTCAAGCGCTTGTCCGAGGGGCGGTGTGAGGGGCCACCAAATGACGAGGGGCCAGACTCAGGCTGAGAGAGGGGCATGGCAGAGGGGGCTCTGGACGGGTTTTCACCCCCGTGTCTGAATGTCTCACTCCCCCTCACAAACGCTTTTATCCTCACATCAATTATTTACTTCAGGATACACCAAAGGAAACCCAGGTGCACTGATTGTGGCCAAGAGAAATTCATCACCTTCGTTGTTGCCACAAGCTCGAGCACTCTGTTCCGTTCCTTCTCTTTCTCTTCCCTTTGCTACCCATTCTCCCTGTCCCGCAAAATAAATAATAAAAATAGTACTGAATATGCATGTAGGTGTGTTTTGTGTCTCTGAATGTAGATCATTTAAAAATGTAAGCAATCTAAACAGTCATGATTTTAACTATTATGATGCTTGAAAACATTATTAAAAAATCATCAGTTTTTTGTTTTGCTTCCCTTAAAGGTTAACTTTTTAAAAATGTTGTTTATTCAAATTCATTGGACAAATCAGTTAGACAAACACCACAAATTAATGGTAGTTTACTAAAAAATACAAAAAAAAAATGAAACGCAGCTTAGAGTGCTTTGTCTCTAGAGTATCTCTAGAACAACGAGAGAACGCCTAAGTTAATGGGGTGCCTAAGTTTACGGGGTGTTTGTATCAACCCTCCATTTGAACCCTGTTAAACCAACCCTCTCCTGCTGACCGCTGAGTAAGAGAGACATCAACTACTCCACAAAACCAGAGAAATCAATACATTTTGACAAGGATGAATCCTGTTTGGGATGCACCATTTTGGTGCTCCAAAAATATGCTTTAGCCCTTGTCGCATTCAATTATATCTGTATGGTTTGTCTGAGGTTTACCACAGTCAGCTTTTATGGAGCAGGAAATCCATTCCACTGTCTCAGTGTTTATATCTGTATTTCTTGTATACTCATTTTTAAGCACTGTTTATTCTTAAACATAAAGGTGAAATTGCAACTGTATTGTTAGTAATTAAGTGGAACTAGGTCTTATAACAAAGGTTAATGAGAGATTAGCTCGCCCATTCGTTCTAAATTATTTCTAATGGACGCTTTTTTCAAAAGGCTTCAAGCTCTCGGGGCATCATCTGACATGCGGTATATAGAGCCTATTAATTAATGCGCTTTCCCGCCAATTGTTTTTCAATTAGTCCGCTTCTTCCCCCCTCAGTTCCCTTTCCTTGTCTACTGCACTAATTCGGTATAGTGGATGACTGCAGGGAATTCAGGTTAATATGTTGACAAGCCTCGAACAATAGCGAGTCATGTCGCTGTGCACGCTCGGCTGGTCCGGTTCATTTCAGCAGCTGACAGCAGGTCCTAATCATCAGCTGCCCTAAAGACACGTCATTACGTGCCATTATGACGACATAATTACAGTTGACTATTTTAAAAGGCTTCCAATTAATGGACATGCTGAAATGTAATACGTAGCGTTAGTTACGTAGAATGAAAAGACGTTTAATTTAAAACAATTAACTTGTTACTATGTTATTATTACAACAATAGTATGCTATATGTTTCTTTTTATTAGCTCTATTATTATTTAATTTTCTGTAGTCGATTCTTAATGTGTTAATGTCGTTGTTTGAATATAGGACCGCATGCGATGGTTGGACTGGAGTTATGGAACAGGATAAAGTCAAAGCAAATAGGCTAAATAGCCGCAACAATCATAATATAATTCCATTCATCTAGAATATCAACGGGTCGCTTCCTTTGCCCGATGTGTAACATGCTAAAAATCCCAACAGCAACTACAATAATACTAACACTACTACTACTACTAATAATAATAATAATAATGTTTTGAAATGCGTTTGCGCTGAAGAAGAATGAATTGCAGAGCTGTAGGTGCGACTGGTCACCGAGCAGCTGGCGCTCATCCCTCCGGGCGCACCATGACCTGCTTTTCTTACCACACTAAATTGGAGGCTTGACAAGCCACAAAATGAAAGTGATTTGATTTGGATTCGGGACGAAATGCAGAATATGAGCCAAAAGTGACGAGTCGGACGGGTATATCCCAAGCGTGAGCCATCACGCGTGAACCATACGGCGCCTCTTTATTCTCCGTTCAAATATTGTCCAACAGCACATAGGCCTGTAGCCAGTTAAAAATAAATAAATAGTCTAATATTTCCCCTGCGTTATGTAAAATATCATATAACATGCGCGTCTCATTGATCTAAGATTAATGAGCATATTGCTTAAATCGTATTACGCTAGTATTTTAAAATAGGCCTATAATAATTAAATAGCCTACTAAGCGATTTAATTCATACTTGCTGTATCTCATTAAAGTTAACTCGGTATGTAGGCTATTGGTTGTAATGGGTTAACTCATGATGAAAAAAACATGTTATACTTTTCTCACACTTTGGGGGAAATAACAACCATATCAAAATGCAAGATTTCTCTCTCTTCTGTAATAAAATGCGGCGCCAATTTGGTCTTCCCAGCTCCATTTGTGAGTGTTAATTGATCGTTTCAGACCAATGGAAATGTAGAGAGAACTGAGCCAATCAAATAAGATCGTGTGTGCTGTGTTTGGCTTGAAGCCTCTGTTTGCTATGCATTTTTTATTTTGAAACGTAAACTGCAGTAGCCGTGCAATGCAGATTTTGGCCACAAGGAGTCACTGCACTGCAATTGAGAACCGCTTGCGGATGCTTTCCTACTTTAAAACATATCCACACAACATTCGAGCATATGATTTGGGGGAGGATGACGAATTGAAGAATAAAATCCAAATATTTAATACAACATTTATAACCCCCCCCCCCCCCCCCCCCCCCAACTTGGGATTGTGTATTCTAATTTTAGAAAGCTTCGCCTCGCACCGAAAAACGAAATAATTTTGCATTTACTGCACTGACATGTCAGTTGTTTCAGTGCAAAAACAAACAAACAAACAAACAAACACAAACTTGCTCGCACGCGTCATCCTGCCTTGTGTTTATTCCTTTACCATTTAAACGTGGAATATCTTCACCGTAAGCAATGCTTTCTTTTGCTTTTTGCTTTGTTGATATATATATATAATTGCGACCCAACTGTATACTACTGTTGAGAAATGTGTCAGGCGACACGTGAATATATAGAGCAAATGACAGAAACAGAAGGGGAATAAGTGACAGTAGAAAGACACACGCAGCAGTACAAAGGCGCGCAGAGCTTTGAGAGCGCAGTTTGTTTTAGCGCACATCTCCCGGGCTGAAGAAAGAAACTAACACGCCCTGTTTAAGAAACAAACATGCAGATTAGATAGGGGTTTGACAGACACTCTTTACTAGCAGATTCCAGGTCCCATTGCGCTTATACCAACACGAATAGAGCAGCGGAACCTGCTTGACTAAATGCAGTATTGCCTTACAGCGATAAATGCAAACAAACAAACAAACCAAAAAAAAAAAAAAAAAAATATATATATATATATATATTTTTTTTTTTTTTTCTAATTTTACATTCGACCTATTTTTTTCATGTTACATTTAAATTTAGTACGTAAGCACGGTAATTGATATTAAGTATTTTTTTATATGTATGTCATGTTCTATGTGTAAAAATGAAGACTAATGGCACAAACATATGTCTTATTCAACTTCAAATATTGTGGTGCATATGTGTGCCTGGAAAGTGTTGCCATGTTTCACCTGCTGGTGTAGAGGATAACATTGCAGGTGGTGTGCAATCACTGACAAACACATTAAACTACTCTAATCTGACATGATCAAAAATAAATGCCATTGCTTTTTTCTTCTTTTTTACAATTTGCCCTCTCTCCATGTTCTTTTTTTCATGGTGCTGTTAAGGGTCATATAGCTGACACAGTGTGTGTAGATATCACAGCTCGTCCAGGGAGTTGTCACCTGTTATGCGTCTGTCACCTCCAGGCTTACTAGCAACATCCTGAGCTGTGATCATTGCTCAATCCTGCCAAAGTTCAGAAACATTTTGTAAAAACAATGTGATGTTCATGCCAAAACATGTCAGCTCACCTTGAGTTTGTAAGAGGTGATAACAAATCAATTCTATTTTTATCATTTCATAATTGTTCACTATATAGGCAATCTGTATAGCAAGGTCCTTAAACAAGCTTCTTAAACAAGCTCCAAAATGTGAAAAAAAACTAAAAGACACTTGACACAGTATCACTAAAGATACACAAAAAATGGTGTGAGATCCAAATCCCAAATTGCATAATTTAGGTTAATTACATATGTAATAACCGAGTAATAACATGTAACCAATCATACTAAAACCTTATCACCTATTTTTTCCCCCTTTTCAAATGTTATTAAATTTAGTGCATTATTTGTTTCAGTTGAAAATTAAATGTAGCTAGATTATGGGATCGATAGACCTAAAATCTGTAGTTTGTCACAGTTATAATTGGAGTCAGTCAGGCTGAACAATATTGAGATTTTAAATTAGAGGCACATGCGGGCCTTGCTGAATTGACTGTTAAGTATTCTGCCCACTTCCAGACGCTGCCCAATGTTGTTCTAATCACTAGATCAACAACTCAAATCTATGGGAGAACAAATAATGGAGATGAAATGAACAAATGATTTGCATACTGTGAAAAGTACAATACGTTTCTTATTTAGCATTTAGATAACTGTCTGTCCCAAAGAGCAAAGCTTCAAAGTTGAACCGAGTTTAGGAGAAGGGAATTAATTCTCTCTCCTTCATGCTTCATTGAATCTCTCATTACCAAACTTTGTCTGTATTGATGTTAGATTTGATTGAAGATTAGAGCATTTAGCAAATCTTGCTTTTGCGCATGTATCAGGTTTTTCAAGCGCCCGCTGGTCAATACCCTCACTTTTATCCTGTGTCTGCTTCATTTAAACTTCATCAACTCCATCAATGAACTGGAACAGAGAAAAGTCCCTGTGGTATAATGCTGTTCTTTTGTTAGATAATTCTTTACTGCCTGTCTCTTTCTCTCTTTCCCTCCTTCTCTCTCTCTCTCTCTCTCTCTCTCTCTCTCAACCACTAAACCTAAAATCGTGCTATGATGAATTATTTCAATCAATATGGTAATGAATATTGGTTTGAGCTTTCAGTTTGTCTGGCTTAACAATGTATATGACAACAGTGATACTCTCTCCTGATGTGCATGTCAAACCCCATCCCACTTTTTTACAGCCTTGTATTTCCATTGACAGTGAAAATTGTTCATACAATAGAAAATGATGTATTCTCACTTGGGAGATGTACTTCCAATGAAAGAAGAAATCATGGTTACCTGCTATGTTTCAGCTTTGTATTCCTTGCAACCCACTATAAATTATAAGAAATGCAAATATGCAACATAGCTAGTAAACCATATTATTGCGTGGAATAGATAATTCATGATATGGTTGCCAAATATGTGGTGTTATTTTTCCCCTGTAGTGAATGCCTAGTTGCTCTGACTTTGTGCCTCTATAAAAATAGACGTGAAGCAGTGTATCATATTTATACGACCACCAGAAGAGCCATTTCCGAAGTATGTGCAGGGAAAATGTACATCTCCATCTGTTGCCATACTAATGAATGCTCTGCCGTCTGAGCCCATTCAATGGTAATCATATCTTTAATGATCAAGTGGCAAGTGATATACACCTTTCCATAAAGTCCCTCAGATTCACATTTCAGTGGGAAAGGGCTGTCCGTATGTCACACAGCACACAGCAGTACCCTGCCCATTTGTTCTGGTTGTAAACGCAGCAAATTAGTCTCCAGTTGGTAGAGTTCAGAGCAATATATACTGAAGAACCACAGCACCACAGAGACATTCTATAAAGAGAGTGACATACTGCCTCTCTTTTCATCATAAACTATGTGAGTACTACGTTACACTTCTAATAAGTTGTTATCCTTCTTGAAACATTTGATTATGGGAAATATATATAATAAAGGGCTGATTTAATTTATATTAGGGATTAATCTCGATATTGCCTCAAGTCTCTAGATATTACATAATTTTTGTCACCTAATTTTGACTTCAAATTGCTTCACAATAGCAAACAACTTTTAATTAAGGCGGGCTTTAGAAAATGAAGTCCCACTTAGTGGCTAAAGTCATAGACATTTTCATCAGAAAATACTGCTTCATGTTCCCAGACTTTTGGAAATATATCATGGAAAGGTGGAGTAAACCAACCCTGACCCCTGTTATGATGACGAGCTCCGCGCTTCCCCCCTCTGGCCACCGGAGGGAGCTATCACACTTATACTGACACACACACACTACATTTCACACAAACCCATAGATTGGACTGATTATCATACCAGCTGCTAACCATCACCCGGACTATAAAAACTCACACACGCACTGTTATCGCGAAGTCTTGTTTTGCTACAGCTAACATTTCTGAGCATTTATTCCTGTGCCTGTTTACCTGTTATCAATTCTGCTGTTTTCCCGTTTTTGATTCTGTCTGCCTGCCCCGACCTTTGCCTGGATTATTTCTCTAGATTGTTATTTGCCTGCCCTGGATCCCTGCCTGTGAGAGTCCATCTGTTACAACCCTACAGGAGCAAGAGTTTTGAGTTCACTGTTGAGTTAAAAGGGTTGTACTAAGTATAGGTCCCTATCCCCTGAGAAAATGTTTCCGTTATTCAAAATAACTCTGCTTCTCCATTTCTCACAGGATGTTATCATTTGCAGTTCTTGCAAGAAACAGTAGGCACCAAAATCATAACTATTTCTATATCGATTGGAAAGGCATTTTAATCTGGTAAATTGTTGATGGTGCTTTACAGCTGTCTAATAGTGTTTTCCTCACCTTCAGCGCGAGAGTCCCAAGATGTTCGCATACATGCAGAGGTTTTATATTCAAAACCTGTCCCAGCAAGGCATCTCATTATTCCTGTCTGAAAGTATTGGCACACAGAGAGAAGTGTGATTATTGGTGATAAATGTATAAGTTTTACGGGTATCTTATCCATTGGTGTCAGTGTGAGCTCTCACCTAGAACGTTCCAAGCAAATGGGTAAAATATGAACATGCAGGAGGTGAAGATTCTCTATTCTCCAAAAACAGATGGACATCTAATAGAATATGCATAAAATGTTGTATTAGCATGGACAGTGACTGCAATGCTATATATATATATATATATATATATATATATATATATATATATATATATATATATATATATATATATATATATATATATATATATATATATATATATATATATATATATATATATATATATATATATATTATAGCTTGGTGTAGTTAACATTTTTAATGTTAACAGTTTTAGTAAACAGTTTTAGCCTGTGAATAGTGTTTTATATGTAACTAAACTTGAATATTTCAAAAATGCAATTCATACAATACTGAATATGTTTATGATGAGAATGTGTAATTTATTTTTATTTTATCAAAACGTCAAGGAAATACAACTGCAGATATCATAAAAAGTCCTTACTAAAGAATGAAATTCTTAAAAACATACTAGTTTGGCAGAATATATTGCATATGAACAGAACATTTAGCATAATATTGCTTCACTGCTAAATAATATTTGAAAAACACTAAATCAAAGTCATGTAAATAAGTCTCTTAAAATATCTAGATAATTGTTTCCCTGATTTATGATTTATTAATCATAAAATGACCTTGACTAGTTAAATATCTGAGACGTTGACATATTTAAAAGCTTTTTTTTTAAATAATCAAATAATCACAATGTATTAAAAATTGTTTCCTTTTGTTTATTATTTACATTCATATTATTAGCCTATTCAACACCTTTACAACTAAAAAGTAAAATATTCCATATAAACTTTTTTTGTGATGATACATTTGGCTGTATGATGTGTGGTATTGCATGTTAAAAGACTGATAGGAAGACAAAGTGTTTGTGATTGGTTTTTTTGAGCATGTCATGTGGGCACCAGTGAGAAGAATTGGATGTATTCAACAGACTCTGAATAAAGCACTTGCTCTATTCTCTCTCTCCCTTCTCTTGTCTTTTCATCTTTCTCAGTCAGTCTGGAAACAGCTGTCATGTTTGACTGACAGGCTAACATACACTCGACATGGCCAGACTCTCTTGTGTGAAAGCCCTGTTCTCTCCCTCAGCCTGGCCAGAGCTGAGACACATGTCAAGAGAAAGCTTTTTCCATCTCTCGGTTCAAACTCATACCACACTGCCAAAAAGAGAGCGAGAGCAAGACAGATGCTTCACATCTCTCGCTTTGCCTTTAATCACAGTCAATGTCTGCCGTTCCTTACAACTGCTTTCATGCTGTGACTGGTCAAAGATACGTGAATGAGATGTTTCAAAGTGCTAAACCAATTTAACAGGCATTCTCATATGAAAGGAGACACAATGGTAGCTGTTTAGAGCAGTCATCAATACCATCCACAAAGACTACAATGAGAGGACAAACACCTCACTTCACAAAGGATAACATGTTTATTAATCCCTGCTCTCCGTTTGTGAGCTTTGCATCTTCGATGACAAAGCACGGTAATGATTTACGACAGCTGTATCTTTCTATTGGCATTGAGTGGTTGATGAGACGTCGTCATTGATGTAAGACACTGTGAACACCTGAAAGGACCTCACAGGAAAATACATGCTTTTTACCTACATCTTTATCAATGTGTTGTATATTACAAAACACTGGTGTCTTCAAATTAGTGTTGTTTTTCTGGTCTACTTATCAGAGGTCTTGAAGTTTATTGAAACTCAAACTGAAAACGTTCTGGTTGGAGATCTGTTTTTGATGTCAGAATGTATTAAAGGAGCGATTTATTGTGTGTATGGACAGCACAGATCATGAGAATTGGGTCGCTGCTAAAGTGGTGTTAGTGTTTATTTGGTGTGTTGTGTGTGGAATAGAGGACAGGGCAGATAGATAATGATGTCTCCGGTGAGGTTTGGTCTGAAGCTCTTGACCTGGATTCCCAAGTCTAGGGTTTCCCCACCTTCTCTTACCTGCTTATCTTACTCAAATATCCTTTCATTTCAGCAAACTTATCACTTAATTCCAAAGTCATTGAGAAATTACTATAATTTATGGTTCACTATAGGAATAATAGTGTATTTTATAATTTTCTGAAATA